>JAGDQP010021264.1:0-31997 GCA_022664845.1 Lepisma saccharinum | reverse complement strand
GGAAGCCAGCTTGATGTATCGGTAGTAGGCTGTGCTCTGTGATGTGGTGGTGTAATCTATAGACCAGTATTCGTTCTAGGATTTTGCTGAAAGTTGTTGTTAACTGTATTGGTCGGTATGAGGAAACGGAATTTGTTGCTTTGTTCGGTTTTGGGAACATTAATGTTTTTGATATTTTCCAGTCCTGTGGTATGAAGCCGGTGCGTAGAATGAATGTATATATTATTGCCAGTAGTTGCATGAATGATGCGGGAGCTTCTTTGATGTGGCGGTAGCTTATATTGTCAATGCCTGGTGCGGAGTTTCTTTTGTTTGCCAAAGATCGGTGGATGTCTTCTACGGTGATGGCTTCTGTGAGAGGGTTTGTTTCTGGCAGAGTATGGCTGATACTGGGTTGAAGTGCTGGTGAGTCTGGATTTAACCTGTCTACTGGATGGCGGTATGGACTTTGCTGTGGAGGTGGTGTGAAGACATCTTGTAGATATTCGGCAAATGCATCGGCTTTTTCTTGGTCTGTTGTTAACGGTGTGTTGTTCTGAAGTAATGCGTATGGTGTGGAGGTACATTGTCCAGTTAGCATCTTAAATCTTTTCCAGTACTTTGTCGGGTGACTCGTTTCTCCTAATGAGTTGCATGCTTTAATCCAGCTTCTTTGTTTGTACGCTTTGAGGTAGTTTGTGGTCATCCGTTGTATCTGTCTATGGTGTCGTAGGGCTTCTAAGTTTCCTGTACGTATGTATTCTTTGTATAGTTGTCTTGATCGTTTTAACATTGGTGGGTATTGTGGTGGTAGTTTTGGTTTTGATATTGCGGTTGTCTGGGTCGGGATGTGTGCTTTACCTGCATCTTGGAGGGTAGTTGTCATTTGATCCACTATCTTATAAAGGTCGGCTTCTGTTTCAGGTGCATTTAGGTTCTCTGTTTCTAGTTCTACTGCTGTGCGGTACGCAGTCCAATTAGCCTTATCATATCGAGGCACAGTGCGTCTGTATGGTGCTTGGTTCCTGTTGTCTTGATTTTGGCAGCGCAGTGTGAGTTTTATTGGGTCGTGGTCGCTTCCAATAGTGTCTAAGACTTCTACCAGACAGCGATTTGAGAGGTTGGATGATGTGATTACTATATCCGGTGTGGTGTTACTGATGGGTCTTGTGTGGCGAGGTAGCTTATGTATTTCGCCAGTAGTGTTTGTAGTTATGAAGTTATTGAATCTGGTTTTCTGTTGGACTGGTCTGCTGTGAAAGTTTATGTCAGCCATGATGATATAGTTTCTGAAGTTGTTGGATATGTACTGGAAGAATGCATATGGTATTGGGTGCCTGGGTCTGACATATATTGTTGCTACTGTGATGTAAAGTGATTTAAAATACAATGTTACTATTAGGTGCTCCGGTAGATTTGCTATGTTATGTTGGTGTCTTCGGTATGCTATTGTCGGCTGAAATCCCAGTAGTACTCCACCGCTTGCCTTTTGTGTGGCGGTTTTATTGTCGTGTCTTAATATTTGTTGTTTTCCAATTTTACAGTGCATCTTGGCTGTTAGGTTAGTTTCGTTTAGCATAAATGTGTTTATTTGTTCATCCTGTAGCAGTTGTTCAAGTAGGATTTTCTTCTGTGTTACTGATCTGATGTTTAGAAATAAGAAAGCTAATGCCATCATGTAAAAAATTGTATGATTTTGCTTGTTCCTCATGGATCTATGTGGGGCTGGCCAGTTGCGTTGCATGAAAGTGTACATATTGACCTGAATACGTAGCATTGAAATTGACTTGTAGGGTAGCTTTTGCTGCATATTGAACCTGTTGCAGAATGTGTGGTCTTAGAAACGGGTGAATGTTTTGTAGGGCCATTGTTACAAAGGCTAGTGTTCCTAATTACTGCAATTGTAACATTTTGCTGTAAAATGTTTTCTGAGAGCTAAACGTTTCCAGGCTTAATTCCAAAAAAAAAAAAAAGAGATTTGAGTTAAACGTTTACATGCAAACGGGTAATCCTTTTAGATACTACACACAATTAAACAGTAGTAAACTTTAAAAGAAAATGTACAAGCAAATTTTGCACGAAAATTGTGACAAAATTTATGCTACCATCTACTGGACATTTTTACATATAACAAAAGCTATATCAGGACTGAAAACCCTAAAGTCTAACGTCGTGGCATATGACCTATCCCCGCAATTACCCAAGGAAAACGAGGCCCCCGAAATCTTGATAAACATGAGAACTAACATTATGTTCTGTTTACGTTAGTGACTGTACACCGTAGCGTCCTGGAATATGCGGGGCCCCTGTAAGTGGTCAAGTTGATTAATAAAATTCGTTTCTGCCGTTGTTTCGGCGGATTCCCCAAAGTGCCTCTTTGTTTACAGTTCTTATCAGGGGTGTCCAGTGCAGGATTAAGCTATTTTAAGACCCTGAGCTACGGACTCTGTTAAGAGCCCTGTTACATGTATTCTGAGCAGTGCCGTCTCATCTTAATTATGGGCCCCTACCTGAACAGACACCCATAGAACCGATAAATAAAATTGGATCGTTAGCAAAATTCATTGTTTCTAAAATAAACATGCATTTATTCGAACTTTTATCTGCTGTTAGAATAAAAATTAATGATAGGTTTCATCACCAGCAGCTACACAAATCTCAAAGCTGCCTGATTTACCACATCATCTGAATCTAAATATATTTTTTTAATATTAAAAAGTAAGCCCAATATAAGGACTTCGTATCTTGACACGTAAATCTAAATTCATCTAAACATAAATTGGTCACTCCTAAGTTTATCAGTTTTAGACACGATTGCTCTAAATTTGAGGCTCTCTCAAACTATCTCTTATGATCCGTGAAACTTTGGATAGTGAAGTGAGTTTGGTGAAATACAATCAACGCATAACTGACCTAACACATCGTCACTGATTGAACGAGGGAATGTCTTATGTCGAGCCCAACATTCTTCGAAATTGACACATTCTTAATGAATCACATGCAATATAGAGACAAATGATATGAAATTGCTTATCGCAAATTTGATTTCAGCAGCTCAGGATAAAAGCAAGCTGCAATTAGTCTATGTGTGTGTATGCAGGAACCTGATAAGTAACGTTTCTGTAGTTTCGATTGAAAACAGGTTTAAAGATCGGAGAAATGATTGTCTCTTGTGGGAAATCGAAAAGAAACAGTTTTGGACAAACAACTATTGTTTCTGGACACTTTTTCATTAGAACACTTTTCATTAGGAGGTCTCCTGTAACGTATTTTTGGGGAGCAGTTTTTTCTTTAATTTCACCTTTCAGGTCTTGTATGCATCCACAGTATTATGTTGGCACCAAACAAAATAAAAGAAATATTTCCAATAAATTTCCGTTGTTAATTCCGGGTACACTTTTACAATAGGTTTACTCCGGTACTTAAAAACAATGAGTTTTAAATCCAGTTTCATACATTTAAAAAGAAGGTAAAGCTATCCCTTGTGCGATGATTACGTGTCGTGAACGGCGTATAGGGGATGTGGACGTAATGTACCACATATTCTCAATCAACGGCACGAAGTGAGATGGGATGGGTGGTCAGTTCTACGCTCGACCGCCTTAACTTCCCCAGGTGCCGAGTAGCACCAAGGACGGTCTGGAAGTCAATTTGACACACCTAAAAGAGAAAGGTATGGGTGAAGAAAAATCTACAGCGTTCTGGTCGGGATTTGAACCCGGGCTTTCCCATTCGTATAGTCAGACGCGCTACTGCTTGAAACACTACGACCTGATTCAAATATAAATACAGAGCAAAAATTTAAAAAAATAATACGCCTATTATTTCTTTTTGAAGTAAGAAAATTGTTCATCATTTAATCTGGATTTTAGCTATTTAACAGAAAAAAATAATTGCTTTTGATCATTTAAAAAAACATATTGTTCCATTGTATTATTCAAGGTATCATCCCTGCACTTGCATAGTGTGATAGAGGAAACGAGAGGAAATATCCGTCAGGATGCTCGTCACCGGGAATCGATTCAAAACCTCCTGTTTACAGCGCAAACAAGCTAACTAATGTTCTGGATCGTTAGTATAATAATTACTGCCAATATAATCACACAAATTTAAACGAAATAATACCATAGACTTCATAATAGATAGACTTATCACGCATCCCCATTTCTGGCTGCGCTAAAACTGATGGAATTTTTGTTCAGAGCACGTAATTTTGAACCCATCCGCTAGGTAGCTCTACATAGACGTCATATTCTACTATGAGGCTTATGGCAGAACTACCAAGCGGATGGATTCAAAATCGCGTGCTCTGAACAAAGACCCATTAATTTTAACGAAGGCAAATATGGGGAAGCGTGATAAATCTATCTACTATGAGGTCTATGATAACACTACGATCGACATAATACACAATATATATACTACAAATTGTAATAACAATTTCTACTTACGAAACGCTTGCTTTTGCAATAGAACTGGTGCTCCAACTTCACTTCAATCTAGTTGTCCGCTCTGCAAGCGCAACTCTTCTTCTTCACCAAGTATTGGATCCGGCTACATCTGTTATTTCATCCATGCATCTTACCAATCTCCCGAGCCTGCAAATTAACAGCCCAAGGAGTGGGATAACTTAATGATAAAATTAATGGGCCGATTCTACCAAACAGAAAATTTACAAGTGGAATAGAATGTTAACAGCACTTTCGCGTTTTCCCACTGCTAACCGGGAGCTTCGCCCCATCGCGTGTTACAACGCCCAGCTCCCTTCGGATTCACCGTCCGGCCGGTAATGTGAACGGGGTAAATAACCATCGGATAGGATATTTATAAGTGGGTATTTACAAAAGGCCCCGGTTAAAACCCAAGACGAGGGTATTTATGATCCTGTTATTTTTTGCAGTTATTTAAAAGTTTTAATGAAATAATAATTAGGAAAGAGTTTTTAATTAAACGTAAAGTTTTAAAAAAGCTTTTTTGAGTAGTGAATATGACTGAATACTAATTACTATGTAATAAAAAATAAAATCAATTAATTTTAAAATAGGCAGTGAAATAAATGTTGACATTGTAATCTCTAAAATATTAATTCCAAATACTGTTTATTTAATTAAAGAGGGAATTTGGTGGCGATCCATCCTTGGAGTAGGTGTATCTGAAGGTAAGTCCAATACTCTGTTAGAGAGGATTAAGGGGAACCTGTGTGTTGGCTGATGCTGCAATAAAAATCTTTGGCCCCCGTGTCACATTAGCTGTCAAAGAAAGGACAGCACGTTCGGCTGGATCCACATGAAGAAGAAAAGACGGTTATCAACGCAAAGAGCAGTAAACATTTGTTACTTATAACTGGAAGCTACTGAACTGTATCAACATTCGAACAGACAAACAAGAGAACCAATCAAAACGCAGCTAATACAATGAAGAGAAAGATGAGCAAGAGGGACTTTTCAACCAATTACAATATAGATGACGAAGAGATAGCGATAACACAGTCGTCAAGTGACGAGAATGACTCGGAATAAGATTGGTAAGTTCCTGCAGCTCACAAGGAGGCCGGTCCCGGTACAGTTTTCTTTCTTTTTCACACTTTTTTCATTCAAATGAAACTTTTCGTAATTTTAAGTTGAAGCATGAATATATCGTCCTTGTTAAGGAAAAGGTCATTAACTAACATGTTGAATCCACTGAGGAAAGCGACTTTTTCGTGTATTGTTTATATTTACAATTCTTTATGAGGCTATCCGAAGTGTGATAACGTTGCAGACTGATGTATTGATGTTAGATCCATTTAAAAGCGAAAAATAATCATCCAAAACCTCAAAACGGTTTAATGTATTGTAAATATAAACTAGCGTTTTAAGGGCCGGGGAAAAGAACGGAAATTTTTGAGAAAAAACAAATAGAAGAAAAAATGTTTTTTCCACGAGACAAAAAAAACTTGTTTTTATTGAGGAAATCATTTTAATTTTACTTTTTCCTCACGAATATTCTCAAGTTAACATGCCTAATGCATTTGTTGTTTAGGTTTAGTAATATTAAATATTGTTACGTTTAAAATGTACAAAAAAATTTAATTTACGTTACGAATGCAATATATTTCATTAGCGCCCTTATCCAACCACTTATCGCAGTTAGGCAACTTTGGCTCATATTGAGGAAACTTAAATAATGCTACAAAACTTTAACAGGGACAGTCTCGATAAACCTTTTTTCTAAATGTATATTTTGGACATGAATTAACATTTTAACCAATACATTGATCATTAAATAATGTCAGGGACCCTGTAATAGTAAAAAATGTTATTTTTCAAATTAGCACGAAAAATTAAACGTTTTTCCTGTTTTTTTTTTCGGCGTGCATTTTCCGTTTTTTTTTTACTTCACTAATGTGAACACACGTACTTGTACAATTAAATATTATTTCTTTAATTTATTATAAACATTGTCTGCCATGTTCAAGTGCTTGTTAATTACCTTTAATTGAGTAGAATCGAAAAACATATGAAGGAATTTTAAACCCCAATGGATTTTATAAATACCCGGGTATTTATTAATTTAGGGTATTTACCCCTAGTTATAAATACCCGGGTATTTTACATCCCTTTGCAAACCTGGCCTGCTCCGTGTACATCCTGCCCTGGTTTATTTATATACATCCTATTTTTAGTGGCCTCTATTTGGTAGTGTTAACAGCATTTTGCGTAAAGGTGGAATAGTGTCACGTGTCTTATTCCCAATCCCTTTGCTCAACTGATGGCGTTTACCTCCTTGTTAATTAGAAGCTCAGAAAAACTCCTGTCTGGGAATAGTGTGACCTGCGCCCTCTGCAAGAGTCATAACATATGAATCAACATGGTGGATTCTCACTGTTCTACTAGGTAAGTTCAATACTTCTTTCCATCGTGTTGCAGTGTCCTTATTACACTTAGTTTTGCATACGGCTTAAGAAGTTCTGTATGCCAAATAATCAAGGTATCTCCATATTAACAACGTTCACCGCCATACAACAGAAGGAGCTTTTGTAAAGTATTACCAAAGATTGTATTACTTATCCCCTCCCAGGACTATGGGATAATGATTTGCAAATTTTGAAAGGGTGAGTAAAAAAGGGGGGAAATGAGAGAGTGTGTTACTGGCTTCCAGACTTATAGCCAATTGGAGACAGGAGTACTCCTGAAACACTATACTTACATGCAGTGTCGGGACGTAGAGGGTCCAGGCTGGGATTGAACGTAAAAGCCCATATTCTGTACCAGTATATCTAACATGATCGAATATTGAATGAGGCCTAGCCTTCCATCCACACCAGCAGGACGTTCTCCAATTTTGTAAATGTATCCATCTATATGTGCTGTCTTATTTACTAGCGTCGCGGATTAACATCCACCGAGTGGATTCCGTATGATTTCTGAATGACTGCCAACTTAACATGCTTTCTAAAAATCTAGAACCTTCGTCCGTTTACATTATATGTGCACCTCTTACTACATAGTAAGCTTTTATCTGTTTATATGGAAAAACATAGTGTCGGTTTCATTAAGTGAAAAAGAAACACAATTTTGAGAAAACAAAATCGTAATTTGGAGGTAAAAAACAATACGGAAAAAGAAAACTAGTTTTTCATTGTTTTGGTGTAAATAAACAAATCCTGAAGTTTTCACCCTACATATGAAGTGGCTAAAAAAACATATTTTTATGATATACTTATATTTCCTCTTTAGAATATTTTAAATCAGTTTTTATTTATTTATTTCTTGTCTTGGATTACACTATTGAGGCTAGGGCCACTGGGCCTCTCTTACACTTAACTAGTAAACTAACATACACCAATAACTGATTAACACACATAGCATAAGAACAAATGAAAAGTAGATATAAAATATAATTATATTATATAGAAACAGAAAAAAAATATACTTATAACATATTATAAACAGAAATTTAAGCAAACACACACACACACACACACATTCGTAGCCTTGTCGGTAGCGCGCTCGAATTCGATTCCCGGCGGGGGCCCAAAATTTCGAAGTTAACGCAGCATCGTGAGGACAATTGCGGAGCTACTGTGAATAGAAGATAGTGGCAATCACAGTTGAGATTTTCGAACAACACGTCTGGCCAGTGATGGGAGTAGTAGAACACCTCCTCCCTCCGGGAGAGTCCTCATCCGGTAGTAGATTGAAAATGGTCATGAATTATATATATATATATGTATACACTGTATATACTGTATATGTATATATGTATATGTGTATATATGTGTATATATGTATATATGTATATATGTATATGTGTATATGTATATGTATATATATGTATATACTGTATATATATATATATATATCATCATCATCATCATATTCAGCCGTTTTCTATCCACTGCTGGATGAAGGCCTCCCCCTTTTCTTTCCACATATCTCGGTCTGCTGATATCCTCATCCATGTAGCTCCTGAAAAACGCTTGATTTCATCTACCCATCTTACATTTGGACGTCGTCTCGGTCGTTTCTTTTCTCTAGGAATCCATTGTAGTACATTTGTCGTCCACCTTCCATCTGTTCGTCTAGCTATGTGACCGGCCCATCTCCACTTCATCTTCTTCGCAGTCTTGATTACATCCTCTACCTTTGTTTGTGCGCGAATCCATTCATTTCTCTTCCTGTCCCTCCTGGTTATTCCTAGCATGCACCTCTCCATTGCTCTTTGTGTGACTCTTAATCTTTGAGTCGTTTGCGCATTCAATGTCCAAGTTTCGCAGCCGTACATCATTACAGGTAAGACACATTGATTATAAACTTTACGCTTCAGACACATTGGAAGTTTGCTTTTGAAAATAAAGTGTAGTCTTCCAAAAGAACTCCACGCCATTTTACATCTTCTATTTATTTCATCAGTCAACTTTGCATTCGATGTTTTAAGCTGGCCTAGGTAAACATACTCATCAACTATGCCTATTGTCTCTCCGTTAATCTTCACTTCCTTCTTTGCAGCATGTTGGTTGTACATTACTTTTGTTTTACTTAAGTTCATTTTAAGGCCGATTTTCGAACTCTCGTTACTCAGTTCTTCCATTCTGGTTTGTAGTTCTTCTGCACTTGAAGCAAACAGGACTATATCATCAGCGAACCGTAAATGATGAAGATATTCGCCATTAATTTTAATTCCAACTTCATCCCAGTTTAAATTCTGGAACACTCTCTCCAGGACCGCACAAAACAGTTTCGGAGAAATTGAATCTCCTTGCCTTACCCCTTTTCCAACTTTAAATTTTTCACTGTCTTGATGCAGCCTAATGACAGAAGTGGCAGTCGAGTAAATGTTTCGCAGTAACTTGATGTATGCACTTTCGATGCCTTGATGTTCAAGTGATTTAAGTACTGCTGACAAGGAGACCGAATCGAAAGCCTTTTCAAAATCTATGAATCCCAAACATAATGGAAGTTCATATTCATTAGTCCTTTCCATAACTTCATTCAATGTTTGTATGTGGTCCATTGTGCTAAATCCACGACGAAATCCGGCTTGTTCCCTTCCCTGATTAAAATCCAAGTCTCGTTCAATACGATTCAAAATAACTTTGGTGAACATTTTGTATAGGACTGACAGTAAACTAATTGGTCTGTAGTTTTCTACGCGTTCTTTGTCCCCTTTCTTGTACAACAAAATGATAACGGCATTGTTCCAACTTCTGGGTATTTCTCTCTTCCTCAAGCACATCGAGAATAATTTAGCAACTTCCTCTTTCATCTTTTCACCTCCCCATTTAAACATCTCTGCTGTGAGTCCATCTTCTCCTGGTGATTTTCCGTTCTTCATCCCTCGAAGTACTTTATCCACTTCATCTTTCATTACGTCTGGGACATCAACATCAATTTCTTCTGAATCTTCATTTCCTAGTTCTTCCTCGGAGTAGTACAATTCTGTGTAGAAATTTTGAAATATGTTTATAATTTCTTCCTTATTTCGGGTTACGGTCCCGTCTGGTCTCTTAACTGCAATTATTTGCTTTTTCCCTATCATGAGCTGCTGTTTGGCTTTCTTCAGGCTCTTGTTTTCCTCGATTGTATTTTTAACAAGATTTTCGTTATATCTTCGTACATCCTCTCTTATTTTCTTTCTTACGGTTTTATTTAGTTCTATGTACTCAATCCTCTTTATGCAATTTTCCTCTTCTTTCATTTCCCTTCTTTCCTTCATCAAGAGCTTAGTTTCTTCTGAGATTTTGCTCTCTTTTTTCTTTCTGGTACCTGCTATCTCCTTGGCTGTTTTTCTTATTATCTCAGTCAGTATTTTATTTCTGCTATCGATGTCTTCTTCATCCTCTAACTCTTCCAAGGCGCTGAATCTGTTGCTTAGTTCTATCTCGAATGTCTGTCTGTGTTTTCCAAGATTTTCCAGATCTAAAACTGACGGTTTTCCTCTGATAAGCTTCTTTCTCTCTAGTTTAGTATTTAGTTTCAGCTTTATATATATATATGTATGTATGTATGTATGTATGTATGTATATACAGGGTGGTAAGGTTACGGACCGACAAACTTCGGGAAGTGATAGTACAGTGAAAAATAAAGAAAGAAAGTCGAGGCAACGGGGAGGGGGGGTTTCCTAGGCATTACAGAGCTACAGCCTGCCGAAAGTGTGGGAAAATGAACTTCAGAGCGGATTATTGCGAAGACGAAAAATTGGAGAGTAGGCGGTTGAGAGTAAATTAGAGGAAGTCACACCCGGGCTATCCAAAAATGCATATTGGAAAATGCTACCAGCCGAGCGCAAGGGATTCCCCAAAGGAAGTAGGGGATTCTCATGAAGTCTTCCAAGTAAAGATGGGTCGAAAGGACCACAAATGGGATGGGTTGTCAACAGGTAACAATAATTCACCCCGGCACATCGATATCTCAACGAGAATTTATGTTATGACCATTTTTTATATACTAATGCGTGGTTGCATATCAGACAGGGGTGATAATTAAAGACAGTCAACAAGCGTTCGGCTTATTTATTATCAATGAGTGAGACTAATAGTATCCAGTCAGATGGCGGTGAGTACGCATCTCAACAGTTGCAGTGTAGTGAAAAAGACGTCCTCGTTGGTCGAGTGGTCAGTGCTATCAGGCGTCCGTAATGTCACAGCAGTCTTGCATTGAAGCCCGGCTTTAAAAGAATCAGGTGTATGATTAAATCGTAACAGCATGCAAAGGATGGACGGAGGGTATTAGTTAATCAAGAGGCACGTTCGGCTGGTTAGTAGAAAGAACGCAATGTAATACAGCAGCCAAAGAAGGATGACATTGAAGAGATAAAATAAACACGTGTGTGTACGAGACATCAGATGTCAACCGATGCAAGGCAAAAAGTAGCAAGTTTTCCATACGATGTCACAAGCTTAAGTAGTTCAATCTGTCTATTCTACACTAGCAAACAAAATGCGTGCAAGAGAATGATGAATCCGAGCTGAGTCGGAACGTACGAACATGTACCTATTGCAATGCAAAATGTACCTATAGTAGAATACTCAAAAAAAGGTATTTGTACATTCTAGCAACTCTGATTTGGAACTGGACTATGGGACATTGGATGTTTTGCGTGCTAGTTTGTACGAACACTGTATTGTGTATTCTTCAGTGTATGAGTATTGACGCTAGTTACCCTATGTCACGTACCAGTGATATTTTGGTCAAGGGGGCGGATTCGATTGCGACTCTGTCCGTTGCACGAGTGTGAACGGAGAGGGTCAGATTATAGTTGAAAATGCAGAATTTGTCATTAGGACGTTATTTGTAAGTGATGGAGTGTCAATGCCAAATTATCGTCTCGTCACCTAGCCCGTAATTAAAGACTGTGGTCGCTACCTTCCTCTCCCCTGATTATGCATTAGATTGATTCATGTATCGTAATTAATGTACTAGAATTGCCTATACCCATCCACATTTCTGTGTAGGTCCTGAAATCCGCTCCAATGCGGAGCAGACCAAATACTATTCACTACTGGGGTCTCGTGCTTGATTGAATTGTTATACGACTTATAAACCGAGCTGGTGCGCATGTAAGGACGAGACCTACAATATGTGGTCAAGTTGGTTCCAAACGACTGCTTTCAGGAGACTCGAACGGAGGTTGAACTCGTGACCGGAACACGAAGCAGGCACACTAACTTCTGTGAACGTTAATTCATTCCAAACCCCTAACTTCTTTTTGTATGATATTGCGAATTGTTTCTTCCAGTTCCAACAATGTACTGAGCTACACATTGCTACACACACTCACTACATTCTCCCATTGCTGCGGACAGCAATGGCCATAACTCCAGCTAAAAGTTACTCCTGGACGTTTACGACGCAGCTAGAATTCGTCATACCCGTTAACACATTTTTTACTGTGTAGAATAGACAGATTGAACTATTTAAGCTTGTGACATCGTATGGAAAACTTGCTACTTTTTGCCTTGCATCGGTTGACACCTGATGTGTCGTACACACGAGTGTTTGTTTTATCTCTTCAATGTCATCCTTCTTTGGCTGCTGTATTACTTTGCTTTTTTTCTACTAACCAGCCGAACGGACCTCTTCATTAACTAATACCCTCCGTCGATCCTTTGCATGCTATTACGATTTAATCATACACCTGATTCTTTTTCAATGCAAGACTGCTGTGACGTCAAGGACGCCTGAAAGCACTGACCACTCGACCAACGAGGACGTCTTTTTTACTACACTGCAGCTGTTGAGATGCGTACTCACCACCATCCGACTGGATACTCCTAGTCTCTCTCAATACTAATAAATAAGCCAAACGCTCGTTGACTGTCTTTAATTATCACCCCTGTCTGATATGCAACCACGCATTATTTTAAAAAATGGTCATAACATTAATTCTCGTTGAGATATCGATGTGCCGGCAGTGAATTATTGTTACCTGTTGACAACCCATCCCATTTGTGGTCCTTTCGACCCATCTTTACTTGGAAGACTTTCTGGGAATCCCCTACTTCCTTTGGGGAATCCCTTGTGCCCGGCTGGTAGCATTTTCCAATATGCATTTTTGGATAGCCCGGGTGTGACTTCCTCTAATTTACTCTCAACCGCCTACTCTCCGATTTTTCGTCTAAGCAATAATCCGCTCTGAAGTTCATTTTCCCACGCTTTCGGCAGACTGTAGCTCTATAACGCCTCGGAATTTCCCCCCACCCCCCGTTGCCTCGACTTTCTTTATTTTTCACTGTACTATCACCTCCCGAAGGTTGTCGGTCCGTAACCTTACAACCCTGTATATATAAATGCAACCATAATTCAAAGACATAGTATACTTAACAAAACAGATTATGATACAAATGTTTCAAGCTAGTTCAGTGGTAACTGGTGGAGAATGGGTTCATTGCATGCTCATTGTTCCATGAACGTGATTTAAATTTCGATCCGTTAAGAATGTATTTGAAAATTCACTTAAGAACATGATACAAAGAGTCAACATTATAGAACCTTCATAAGCTCTGTTCCTATGAATATGTTCTTGAACGAAGAAAACTAGTGCAGGTAAAATCCCTTTACAACAAACGCCATTATAACGAAATTTTCATTAGAATGAATTCCTGTTGTCCAATACAGTGTTCATTACAACAAATATTCGTTACAAAGAAATAAAATTGCAAGTCCTCTAAAATTCGTTTAACACGATTTTACCTGTATATTTGTATCACGTTCGATTAAATAACAACGTAACATTCGTGCGAAGTCGGCTGAATGTGTGCGTTAACCATTCAAAAACTTTTAATGTCCAATATTCTACAAAGGTTAATTTTTACTTAATGTGCTCTTTTAGACCTCGGGATGGCCGAGAGGCTAGAGCGCTCGCTTTCTGTGCGGATAGTAACGGATTCAAATCCTGCCGGGATAAGTTGAACACAGTGGTTCCGAGCCCACTTTATTAAAAACTGTAGGTCCCGTTCTTAGAAGTCCCTTTTTCCATTCGATACAGCGGTAACTGGTGCCGTTGTTTCTAATTTGAAGTTCAATATAAAATGTGACTGCTGTTTCAAAATTTTCTCTCTTCTTATGTTCAATTAGTAGCGTGTAGAATATTTTTATAGTTTCTACGAAGGCTTTAGATGGTCTCTTCCCAAAGATATCAGCACACCAAAAAGAACCTTAAATTTCTTGCGGTAGGAGGATTAGAGAATTAACTCGGCTTGAGTTCCTGGTTTCGCATCTAAATTCTCACGCCCGTGTTGATCACCACAGAAGTTGATTTCGGCGTCGACTCCAAGCTTGTCTTTCAGGAGGTTTGCTCAACCCTCCGTTGATATTTTCAAGGGTTTTAATAGTGTATTCCAATGCGCATTGTAGCATCCATTGTAGTAGCTTTGTAGTGCTTTGACACTTTAGACTAGTTTTATCCGTTTTCAACTACGTTTATCACATGATTCTCTATCTTCGATTTTACTGCCCATATAATTCATTTTATCTTATCTTTATCTATCTTCCACTTTCGTTCACGTAGAAACGAGTAGTTCTAATTCTGCAAAGGATATGAGGATATATTACCGTCCTCATATCCAAATTTTCGAAATTCTCAAAGCGAATTTATTTGATATACATAAAAGTCCGTAGTTCTAATAGCTTGCTTCCATCTTTATTAGTCCAATACAATGTTTTTGATTGGAGTAAGTGGGCTGACTGGGCGGAAGTAGGCGGTGGCGTTTGGCTTCACGTTCTTGGCGGAATCACAAAAGCTCTGTTACAATACCCTTGGTAGTCCCCAAAACATACACACCATAATAATGTGTCTTACCCATACTTTTCGGTCTCTTGAACAGCCACATGAAGGGCGCACATTTGGTAAAAGTTTCGTGCGTTCCTATTCTAAGGTCTTTCTTAGACCTGTTCTTGGAGCACCTTTAAGTAATACCAGCCTGGAGATCCGAATGAGGGACTAATTTACCTCCTGAATATTTTACACTAGGAGAATCTATGAACAATCTGTTACTATTCATGAGTGAGCGGTGTAGAATTGGCAGTTCTACGACCTCGCAGTAATTCAGGATATTGTTCTCTGTCTATCTGTAAGCTTTGACGAAGTTATTCATATTCAGACTCAGGATGGTAATAGTGAAGCTGCTTTTCATCACCACCATGATATTTTAGTTCGGTATTGTCTTCTAGATAACAATATCGTAGATCATCTATTTTTGTAGATAACAATGTTATTAAATTGAAAATTCATGAAAAAATATTTTAGTCTCGAGTGGCAAGTCTCAGTCTCATCTTGAGGAATAAGTCTTGGTCTTGGTCTCGTCTTTACTGTCTCGATGCGTTGTGTCTCGGTGTCTTCTCGGTTCCTAAACCTTAGTCTCAATAACGAATTCGAGACGAGAACAAGAGTAGTCCCAGTCTCGGTACCATTCCTACATGCAATTAATTTTTCTCAACTGAGAAAAGACAGAATACAACCCATGCTAAAAACATAATTTTGTTAGAAATTGTATCAAAAATCTATTTTAATTCTTTGATTTTGTCATCTTGCAATTTTCACAAATATGAATTTCGGTATGTTTGACGGATTTTCTTATGTTCGTGATATCAGGGTTTAAAAGCTGCAATTGAACAACGAGCACGATTTGTAGGCTGCGCTATTTATGTCACAGGATGCTCTGGCCGGCGAAGATCATGCTAAATGTTTGTGGCCTACGGGCAAAACAAGATTGAGAGCCACTAAGTTAGTCTAAAATGGTGATTTTACAGTGGCTTTTAATAAATAACTCCCATTTAGATACGTTTGACTCAACTGCTATTTTAACCGAATTCAAAATAAGAACCCTTAATAAAATCTACATCTATCATCCCTCCTGAGTTCCAACGCAAAACAAAAATATTTTCTAAGCCTTTGTGTGTAAAGATCCAGTTTACGTTCTTCTATTCATAAATGAAAAGCACAACAATAATTATCTTTCAAATTTTAATTACTGATAAATTTTATTAATAATATAATGAGCGTGGTCACAACACAACCATAGCGCACACAAAAATAGGACGTAGAAACGAAAATATATTAAAATTCAGGATCAGGGCGCCATAAACACCTTATTTTTTACACTTTACTGTTAAAAGTTTTAGTGCGAGCTTAAGGTTTTAAGGCTGAATTCTGGAAATGGGGTGCTATTACTCTCAAATGGGTAATACTTTACAAGAGCTCCTTCTGCTGTATAGCGTTGTATGTTGTTCATATGGAGTTAATTTGATTATTTGGTATCCAGAACTTCCTAAACCGTGCGCAGAATGAAGTGTCCAAAGAACATCTGCAATATGATAGGAAAAAGTACTGGAAGCTCTAATTGACGTAGTAGAACAGCAATCCACCATGTTGGTTCCTTGTTTTGACTTCAGCAGTATATACGTATTAGGAAATGTAATAAAATTAGTGACGAAGGGCACGTGGAGGTTCCGTAAGTCAGGTACGGTATTTTATTTTATTGCACACTCGATTAACTCGTGTTTTTTCAACCTTTCGAAGATAGGACTTCCTGTGCTCAGAAGGTAGTTGATTTTGGTGGTTTTCACGTGAGGTCAGGAGTGGCGCTAGTGGACCGGTGAACAAGGCAAAAAAGCATTTTGTAAGTGCGATGTCGTACGTAGTTGCTGTGCACTGACCCGTCTTACGAGTGCGGGCCTAGTGACGACGAGATTATAGAAGTTTGTGCGATTCTTTATTTTGGAGGGAAAACCTTGCGAAAACACTGCGAAAAGAAACATTTATCTGGGGAAACTAGGAAGAGAAAGCCAGAGATTGTCAAACTTTATCCTCTGCTTCCTGAAGGTGTTTGTTTCGATACTACGTTTTAAAATCATGTGAAGTTCTGAGATGCAGCACTCGGAACTCCTGGAAAGAGCCTAAAATGCGTTAAAAAGACGTTTCTGAAGTGGAATTTGTAACGTTATTGTCACATCACAACTTCCACTGTAGGTACTTTCTTTCCATTTTGAACTCATTTTAGTGTCTTTCATGGCTATAGGAAGCAACATAGGATTTTCAGGAGTTCCGAGTGCTCTGTGCCAGAAGGAGTTCTTCTAAAGAATTACTGTATTATGTTATATTCATATTTGTATGACGTTTCCAGTTGTGGTGGTCTATGATGGTACTTAATAATCAGCTATTGACGAATGATAAATATACTATTTGATTTTTTTTATTATATGCAAGGATGTCCAGTAGATGGCAGCATGAGTTTTGAAGAATTTTTATACAAAGTTTATCTTTATTTTTCTTATCATTTTCTACTTTTTTAAATTTGTTTTGCACCAAAAATGTGTCTGCAGTTATATGTTACAGCTTAAATTAGTTGCACTTAAGTTTGCAAAACTGAGCTTTTAAATTTTAAGCTCTCTTTAAAACTTCAACGGCGAGGCCTTACAAATTCGGTGTTTAGGTCGCTTCAATTTACTTGAAAATGCAACAAATTACGACAAGAATATTTTTGAGTGAGATACGGTTGTGTTGTAACCGTGCTCATGCTATCATTTAAGAGTGTTGCCAGGTCTACAGATTTATCAATATTATGTCCTCAACTGAATTTATGTTTGGAAATTATCCCTAAGAAAACATAACTTTATCAGGAACCAGTAGTTCTTTTTTTCTAGTTCAATAGGCTTTTGTCTGTATACCCGTGCCGCCTAGAGAAAGAGGTGAGGCCCACTTTCCTTTTCTTCCATCCCTACCTTCAACCACTCTTGTCTTCTTTTCCAGCGTGGTTGTAAAGTGACCGCTTCCTACCTTCTGGGAGTTTTGACAATTTCATTGAAAACTGAAAATCTGGGAAGAGCACGGAATGACAAACAGGAGAGGCAGAAACAGATGTAAGCCCGCATAAGGTCATGCAGTCTATAAATAGTAGTCAAACGTCAATTGTGAATATTATTTTCTGAAAAGATGAAACATAGCCTCAAAATTTTTTCTTCTTTATATTAGACCCTTCTCTGGAGAAGAACAATTCTTTTCTTGTTTCTGTCTCTCCTAAAACGTTCTGCGTTTCAGAAATTAAATCTACCACTACCGCCACTACCGCGCTGTGTCAAATAGCAAGTTTACGTAAGTTCTGTTCCCTTGTATTTTATAATACCAAGGGTTTTCTTGCATCCTCTCCTTTCTCTGGCACTAGAATCAAGTTCATTGTCTCGTAGGTTGAATAGCACTACACTGCACGGCAAAGGTTTCAATAAGCTGGAGTTCGGGAAAGATTAAAACAAACCCCCACTTTTTTGGCCATTAAGCAACATAGTAGAAAAATATAACGGTAATCCTTCCCATTACCACTTCCCAAATTAAAATGTGTAGTATTTCCAATTTGCTATTCGAGTTTAGACGCATTCGGTACTTCGGTTAGTCAAGAAGATAGTTCATTTTCTGTGTAGTGGTGTACTGTTGTAGTAGGTGCTGGTGGATAAGAATTACGTCATGAGTTCTGCGGAAAGTGGGAGTGAAGATACAGCACAAAAAGTGAAGAAGGAAACAAGATATAGTCAGAAGTATAACGAAGGGTGGGAGAATGACCTTGATTTTAAAAGGTGGTTAAAACGCAGCAATAAAGGGCCTTTCTTCGCGTATTGCCGTGCGTGTGATTCCCATTTATCTTTAACATCGGGCAAAACAGACTTGAAAAAACATGGCAGCGTGAAAAAACATATCAAAACCGCAAATTCAATGGCAAAACAACGTACAATTCTTGAAATGACTGGAAGTAGTTCATCGAAATCGAAACTCGACGAAAACGTAAAATGTGCGGAGATACGCATCGCGAGTTTTGTATCTGAATTTGACCTACCTTTGAAAACGGTGGAGCATATTCCGAAACTTAAACGAGCCATTTGTCCTGATTAAGAAATTGCTAAAAAAAAATTGAGTGTGGCAAAACAAAACTAACCGCGATTTAAAAAAATGTTACGGGTGGTGAAAGTTTCGACGAATTAGTGGAGACTTTGAGAGCAAATAATTTTTCTTTGATCGTCGACGAATCAACGGACAAGGGGAGTGTCAAACATTTGTGTATGGTGCCACGCGTAACTATGAACGATCACATTATTGACGCGTTCCTTACGCATATTCCCTTACGGACGCAACAAGTGACACTTTACATGCGAATGTTGTTAACTTTTTCGAACGTCATGGTATACCATATAAAGAAAACATGATAGGCTTTGCTGCTGATGGTGCTAATTCGATGTTAGGAGAAAGACATTCATTAGCCACGTAGTTAAAAGAAGATATCCCTCATCTGTTCGTAATGAAATGCATTTGTCATTCCTTTGCATTGTGCGCATCCTACGCATGTATGAAACTTCCTAGAGGATCTTGCGAGGGATGTTTACAATTTTTCTCAGTGTAGCGCTAAACTCGCAGACTAAATGAGTCTAAATTACTACAATTACTACTAAAACTACAATTTTTCTCACCTAGCGCTAAATTCCTAGGTGAACTTAAGGAATTCCAAGATTTCTTTAATATCAAACCACATAAGTTACTACACCCAAGTCAAACACATTGGCTTTCACTACTTGCTGTAGTTCGCAGACTTTTGGAACAATATGAGGCATTAAAATTGTATTTCACAACCGCTGTACTTAGTGAACGACTTTTGGCATGCGAGACAATTTTATCAAAATTAAGCGACCCGACAACAAAATTATGTCTTCAATTTTTGGAATTCATTTTACCTCTTTCTAACAACTTAAACTTGCAAATGCAGTCAGAATCCCCCCAAATCCATGTTCTATATTCACAAGTTCAATCTACTTTGAAAACCATTCATCTCTCAAACACGCATCTGAAAGAAATCCAATACAGGAACCCAATCGAGGATTTATATCTAGGCACGAAACTGGCAATGACCATTTCTTCAAACAATCAGATTAACGCCACCCAAGTAAAGGATTTCAAGCTGCGATGTTTGGAGTTCTTCATTGAAGGTGCAGCACAAGTTTACAAACGTTTCCCATTTGTAAGCAACATATTGAGAGACCTTCAAGCACTTGATCCGAAAGTTGTGAGAAACAAGACCATCTCATCTCTTGCAGCTGCTTTCCCGTCTCTTGTACAAGAACAACAATTACAGGAAAGAGACACCGAATGGAGAATTCTGAGAAATACCGATGTCAACAATTCTCCTGATGTTTCCACGAAAGAATTTTGGCTTTCCGTGCGTGGTATAGAAAAGGGAGATGGGTCGCCAATGGTCCTCAGGTTATCTACTTTCATGCTGTTGCTCTTGTGTCTACCTCACTTGCGTAGAGAGGGTTTTCTCTCAAATAAACAGAATGAAGACCAAACAGAGAAACCGGCGTAGTACGAATACGATGGTGGGATTGCTGCACTCGAAGAGGCTCATGCGAAAACAGTCTTGTTTCGATTTCACCATTAAGAAAAGCTTATTAGGTAAAATGAATAATAGTAAGTATAGTGACAGCTTGTCGGACGACGAAAATTAAAGCGCCGCTTCAATTCTTCTTTGTGTGTGTTTTTGTATATATTTCTGTGTGCGTATAACTCTAAATAACAAACACGACAAAATTGTCTATATAACAATCACGACAATTAACTACAGCTTCTCAACAAAATAAACTGAAATTCAAAAATGCAAAGAAACTCGTTTTGGGTTTGATGAACTGTATAGACAGAATATTAAACACCGAATGTGAGGATCCATTTCCTGGTCAGTGGTTAGAGAGTAGGTAAGTACAAATAAAAAAAACAGTGTTAGTAGACATTTCTCCAGATATTTTTGTATTTCTACAGATATTTTTAACTGTATCTACAGATAATTTGAATTCGGAAGAACCTGGAAACGCTGTATCATTAATACGTAACTTATGACTCTGAGTATTAATATTAATATAGTCAATTTGTGCTCAACAGAGCCGTTATATGTTTCCAAGTACGTATTATAAGCAGTACAGGTTCGCCATATGGGGGAGACTTTAACATAGAATTTGTTCTGGTCTTGTGACAGAAGAAAAACTCATTGTTTCGCATACGAGTTCTAAGTGAGGGAACTTTTATGCAAAAAGTCTGTACAATCAACTTCATTATTAAATAAATATTTTAGACAGAAATATAATGTCATTAATAATTCTCCTTTTCTCCAAGGTCAGAAGATCAAAGTTGACTGCCAGTAGCGACGATGAATCAAATTTTGCGGAAAAAACTATTTGTTTGTACGCTAAGAATCTCAAAAAATTTGATTGAATTACCTCAATGGTCCTAGAATATTTACTGCATTGTGGATTCCATATTACAGGTGCGTATTCCAATTTAGATCTGACATAATTAAAATACAGTAATTTAAGAACTTGCGGATTATTAAAATCCTTTCCTAATCTGACAATTAATCCTAAGTTTCTTAGAGCAGCGTTTCTCAAACTTTTTCAACATGCGACCACTTTTAACATCTCGTTTACACAGAGACCCACAAAAGTAATTTTCTTGTTTGTAACAAAACGTTTCGTATCATTTGGTATCAAATATATATGAAAAACATGGTATTTAGGACAGAGGATTATGTACCTTGCTTTTAACGTAGAACTGCGTCCTTCTCCGTATAAAATATGACGCTTTAAGAATCATTATTCTATTTACAATTACGTACTTGAGTGAACTTGATTATTAATTTTTGGTGAATATTAAAACAAAGCCCAGAAGCCGTTTGCCACTTGTGTAATTCTTATCCCACCTACCTATTTTCGTCTGCGCTAAGGAGCACGTAATTTTGAATCCTGCCTGCCGATTTTTTATGTGTGTGTCGAAATAAGTGCATAGTAAACAACCGGGCTGTGTGGAATCTACCCGAACAATTATATTGCACTGAGAATAATAGCCACGGTTCCCGTTACTGTTGCGTCTGCCTAGAGGAGCCTTTCTAAGCTGAAGCTTATGAAGACCTATCTAAGGAACACCATGACTCAAGACCGGATGTCTGCTCTCGATCTTCTATCTACAGAAAACGACGTTGCATGAACGGTTCTAGATTATAGCGATTTGATGGAAGATTTTTGCAACAAGAAAAGTCGCAGAATTAACTTTTAACCACAATAAAAATACTTGCCCTACTATTGTAAAGCTGTACCTGCTTATTTAGGTAGAGGTAAGTACGGATCTGCAATAATTACTCTGTTTTATGTTTCTTTATGATGTATCCAACGGTAGAGTATGGCTTTGCAACAAGCTTGGCTATGTCTCAGTACCTTTTACCTTCAGCACGTAATTTGAAATTAAAGTGAGCAGTTCCAATGTTGTTCAACTCACTTTGCTGCTTCTTTATGTTCGACACGGTGTGGATTGCTTCAATACACCACGCAGAGTGCTTTTGTACACAAAAGGATACCTAGAACATTTCTTTCGAGAATAATATGGAGTTGTCCAAATACTTTTTTTTTCGCAATTAATTTACGTAGTTGCCACTATTTCGTTGCCGGTTACCTTACAGGTGTATCGAGTAGTAGTTATTTCTATAGTAGTCTATCTAAGGTATCCAAATTATCATAAAGGGCAAGAGATTTCGAAATAGGCCACGTTTTGCGTGTGACATAGTCTGTTTTTCCTCTTTGTTAAATTTGTCCAAATATTTTTTCTCTCACTACAGAGCAGGGTTTCTCAATGTGAAAATTGTTTGTATATTATTGGTTGATATAATTAACATATTTATTATCAAATACTATAAATCAAAGGCCATCTTTTGAAATAAACAGCATCTTTTAGATAAAATTAAAAAAAATAAAGAGGAGTTTAAACGTTACGAAAGATTGAACAAGTTTCAGATTAGCGGGAAATCTGAGTACGTGTTGATTTAATCAATTTCAAAATATCCGGTTCAATTTTCGTGACACACATTACGAAATTCGCGATGTGCGGTCTCTCAAGCGCACTGAATATCGCATCTCTAGCAGCTTCCAATTCAAACTTTTCTTGATAGGTTACACTTTTAAGTGACAGTCAATTCCCAAGTTACTTACTACAACCACCATCATACTTCATACGGACAAAGACGCAGTTCTACATCTACCCACCCCTGTCCTAAATACCATGTTTTTAATGTACGAGATAGTGCATTCCATAGGTCCTGTCTCCTTTCTATTTCCGATTTTCGACCAGAAGGAATTGACTTTCTTCGCTCAAACTTAGCAAATACCAGGTGGTGGTGATATGCAACAACTGTATTAGTCTAAAATGAATAAATATTCGACAGACGTTCGGTAGTTTTTCGTCGCGAAAACTAAGAAAGTGATATTTTTCTTACAGGAAATCAATGTTAAGATGTTCGCAGACAGATAAAACTAGATAAGAACCAAATGTTGCTGGGGGTGATGTAATCATAGGTTTCTCGTAACTCATGATCTGGATATGCACAACTCACCTATCGCAAACCACGCGAATACCCCTCAACCTGACGAAAATACGCCAATGACCATTTCCTTCCAGATGATTACCAATGAGTCTATTTGCATAAAAAAAAAAGAATCTAAGACTGAAACGTGAAAATACGTACCTTATCACTCTGACTCACTAGTTGTGCCTATCTAGACCCTGAAGTAAGGGAAAAATCTAGTACTAAAGCTCCACTTACACCCTTCCAATTTAGGCTTTACACTCCACCAGTTGAAAACCCTGGCGGAATTTACACACACACACACATACACGCACACACACACATATATATATATTTGTGTGTGTGTGTTGAAGGAGGCTATTTAATGTAAAATGAAACAAAGCCGCTATTCATAAACAAGAAAGTTACTTTTGTCGGTCGCCGACTACAAGACATGGCAAAAGGGCGTCGTACGATGGAAAAGGTTGAGAAACGCTGCTGTAAAGAGACACAAGCTTGTTGAACTATGCCTGTCAAGATCGAGAACCGAGAATTAAAAGAAGAGAAAACAACATTTGTCCAATAAAACAGTATCGGGGCGGAAGTGTGAGTCGGACAGAAGGAGAATCACATTGGTAAGGCTGAATAACTTTTCTTCATAGACTAACATTAGTTTCTGTTATTTCCTAAGTTTATTTCCTAGTAACAGCAGAAACTTTGTTGTTATTAGTTACAACATATTACGTTTTAGTAAACTTTTTTTTAACGTTATACAAATAAAGTTAAATTCTGTATTAGCTGGGTCTGGGGAAGCCTTCATAATGACTATATGTATGCTATTATATGCATTTTTATGAATGTACAATATTTGGCAAAATTTGAATTGAATTCGTATTAAGATCATCATACGTGCCTTCTTAGATCCTTATATAGCAACAAAACACATATCTGAATGCCCCCGCTTCCAAAAGTCACATAGAAAACGGTGCCCTTCTCCTCCACATATGAAAGGTAAATTTAGGCGTTTGCAATGCAAAAGATAAATAGTTATTTCATCCTCTTAAAGCTATGGGCTTGATTCTTTGCAAGTTTTGCAAAAGGAGAAAGAAAAAGGAAAGAAAGAAAGAAATGGGGTAAAAGAGGTAAAAAGGGACAAATATTTTAAATATGGAAGAACTGAGGAATGGGTTATTAATTATGTTTGTCTGTATATGACAGCCATCCTCTTGACCAGAGACACGTTTCATAATATCTTTTAATTCAATCAGAGTTTCAATCATTCGCCACAGGTTTATATGTACTCACAGAGCATACAAAATGAATTCCCTCTATTTTGGTCGAGCCACGAGTTCTCCAATTGGTTTAGTTCTTAAAAAATTTTTGGAACCGTTTCCATAACACTGTATTTGTGGTAGCACAAGATTACTCCCAATAAGAAGCCTATCAACTACCCTTTCTCCGCACTCATCATTTCGTTAGTCACATTTCTTGGTAAGAATTTCTCCTCATTTCTAAATTCACAAACATATGAAAACACTTCTTGTGCTCTGATGCAGTTTTAATACTGGATTCTTCTCCACAAATGAAACAATTTGTTTTTAAACCGAACGTTGCTTCTGATGTCAAAAAAGTTGAAGATGTTGGAAGATGAGATGGTTATCGGTCTGCATTGATTGATAATCAGCTTTGAGATTAGTGGGGTATATGTCTAATATAGTTCTGCATGTGAACCCGAATAGTACTTGCTCCTTACAACTTTTCATGCAGGATTGGATATACGGGATAAGAGCATATTTCGGTAAGAATTCGTAGTTGCGGGAAACAGGAAAACAAAGCAACAGTATATTGGGATGAATATGTGACAGCTTAGCTCCAATCCTGATGACTACATTTATTATCTGCTGCGTAAAACATCAAATACTTGTTGTCTGAAAAAAGAAACTTAAGAAACACGAAAAGAAGTAAAAAACTTTAGAAAAGCTACGATTTTTTACAACACTATTACCCCGTCTCACCAACGCTGGTTGAAAGCTTAACGACACGTTAAGCACATTTAACGAATGATTTAGAGAAATGGCCATTCATTTAACATCGGTTAAGCTTAACGACAGACCCGGATTAACCACAAGGCCTGGGCCTAAAGGAGCAAATTTCACACAGGCGGACTTTACAAGGAGAAACAAGAAATCGCTATTAAAAGTCGAGACAAAAAACATATTAGCACAAAACTATAAGGACCATGTTGGAGGAACCGTACATTCTAAATGACGGCTTACTAGTTGAGAGGTTTGTGCGTTTTGTGCCCAATGTTGAAGAAATTCTTGATGCACTATTCACCCACATGTCCTATTTGATAAGTTGAGCATAGGCATTTCAAAATGTAGAGGTCAGTCATAGGACAACGCTTTTTATTAAAAACATATCTGCTTTTTACTTGTTTATGTTGTAGACTTACTTTACTTTATGTAAATATAAACCTTACAAAAATATCAACTTTTGTGTGGGTAATAGACATGCTAAACAGCTAAGCCGGGACCCCCCCCTCCTTTAGCCTAGTTGATAACATGGCTAATACCCACTGAGAGAGTTACGCCATCTGTTGGGGAAGAGATTTTACTTTATTTTTATGTTTTTCATGAATGTCGTTGGTCAAAGGCATTTTCGTTGAACTTTGTTTTGTAGGTTACTTGCTTTTGTTTCTATGATTCTGTGGTGGCCTAGAAGTTCGCTTCTGTACACACATTTTTATAGCTAATTGGGATTGGCCTTCCGTTCTTTGGGTGTTTCTGTTTGATGATGCATTCTGTTAGCTCTTACGTGGTTCTATGTGTGTGATGGTATGATATAGTCTGGTGGTTGCGGATCGATGAAAGTAGTAATGTATGGTGTTCCTGGCTGATTGTCTGGGAGAGTGAAGAGATATAGACTGAAAAGTAGGCCTAGTGGGCGAGATACAAAATGAAGTTCCCCAGGAGGCTCCTGTGATTCGTTTTAGCAGGTTTAGGCGGTTGTATGCTTTTTTAATGAGTGCTTTCAGATGTAGATTCCAGATAACGTGATATTCGTAGGTTAGGCCTAGGTATTTTACTTCGTGGGCAAGTCTGATTTGAGTTTGTTGTACGTGTAGGCGTAGGTTTCCCGGGTTGCGTCGTACTCTTGTGCGTTGTCGAGGTGGTATAAAAATAATTGCTTCTGTTTTGGCTGCATTTATTGTGAGTTGCCACTGGTCACACCATTGACTGAATATGTCTATTGCAGTTTGCATTGTTCGGTTTATTTGGTTAACGGTTTGTGATGTTGCTAGGAAGGCCGTGTCGTCTGCATATTGATATAGTTGTATATTAGTTGGTAGTTCTGAGCTGAACATTATATATAGTAGCGGTGAAAATGCGGATCCCTGTGGTACTCCAGTATATAGGAAAATCGGAAAGGAATTGCTTTGGTCGATATTGACGGTTTGTCAAAAAATTATAAATCAATAGCACGAGGCAGAATGGTTTGCTGGTGTTACAGTGGTTTGTGATGTGGTTGGTCAGTCTGAGAAGTTGGTCCTGAATACTGTATTTTGGTTTGAAGCCTGCCTGGTGGTCTGGTAGTAGGTGTCTTTCCTTGAGATGTGTATGGAGGCGATGGACAAGTATCCGTTCTAATATTTTGCTGAGAGTTGGTGTCCATTGTATTGGTCTATAGGATGCCAATTAGTCGGGTGGTTTGCTAGGTTTCAGAAACATTAGAGTTTTTGATGTTTTTCAGTCTGGTGGAATGTAGCCTGTTCGTAATATGAAGGTATATATGGCTGCGAGTAGTATTAGTAAGCATACAGGTCCTTCTTTTATGTGCCTGTATGTTATACCGTCTATTCCAGGTGCGGTATTTTTCTTATGTTTTATAGTCTGAGAGATATCATGGCTGGTGATAGGTGTGGTTAGCTGTCTGTTTTCGTTGATGCGGTGATCTTTATTGGGCTGTAATTCCGGTGAGTTAAAGTTGAATCGTTGGACTGGATAGTTTCTTGCTATGTCTGTTTGTAGTGGTGTGAAAATCTCCTGTAGACGAAGTGCAAAGGCATTTGCTTTTTTCTTGTCAGTTTGTAGTGGTTGGTCATTTTATAGTAGTGGATAGGTTGTTTTTGTGTTCTTGCCTGTGATGAGATTGAATCGTTTCCAGAACTTAGTGGGATGGTCAGTGTCACGTAGTTGGTTGCATGTTTTAATCCATTGGCGTAGTTTGTACGCTCTTAAGTAGTTGTGCACAGTTCTTTGCAGTTGTCGATGTAGTTGTAATGAGGCTGGGTTCCTAGTGCGTTCCTAGTCTCTAAAATGTTGTCTGGAGCGTCGAATCATAGCAAGATATTGCGGTAGCAGTTTCGGTCGATGTGTCGCCGCTGTTGTTTTAGGTATATGCTTATCAGAGGCGGTTTGTATAACAGTAGTGATTGTTTCTATGGTTTGATACAGTTCGTCTTCGTTTGTTGGTTCCTCTGAGTTTTGTAATTGTCTGCTGATGTAGTCTCTGTACATATTCCAGTTTGCACGATCGTAGCAGATAGTTGTTCGCTGTGGTATTGTTCCCGGAGCTGTTGGTAGACGTCATTGTATTGTCATTTGTATTGGAACATGATCGCTTCCAATAGTATCGAGCACATCGATATGACAACGGTTTAGTAGGTTCGGAGAAAGGATGACTATATCTGGTGTTATTTGTGAGATTGGTCTGGTATGCTTAGGCAGTTGTTGCAGGACACCTGTAGTTTGAGTGTGAATGTAGTTCATAAATAGGTTTCGTTGTCGATCGGATCTGCTGTGAATGTTTATGTCGGCCATTATGTCATAGGTTCGGTAAGTATCTGCGATATGCTGGAAGAATTCAAGAGGAATTGGGTGACGAGGTCACATGTATATTGTGGCGACTGTGATTGAGATATTTTTGAAATATATTGTTGATATAAGATATTCTGTTTGCTGCTGGTTTGGTATTATGTGTAGTCTGAGCGGTATTGATGGCCTATAACCTATTGCGACTCCGCCGTTCGCTCTTAGCATTGGCATATTGCTTTCCTTGCGTAGAAGATGGTATCCAGGAATTTTGCAAGATCTTCTGACATTTAGGTGCGTTTCATTTAGGAGAAATGCGTGTGCTTTTTCTTTTAGCATGAGTGCTTGTAATAATGCCTTGTGTGTGAGTAGTAATCTAATATTTAGGAACAGTACCACTATGTCTAAACCCATTATGAGGTTCTGCTGGTTGCTGATGTTTCGTTAGGCGGAACTGTGACGAAGTGTACATATGGAACGGAGTACGTTGCATGGAACGCCACATGAAAGATTTGTTTAGCTGTTCTTTGTACCTGTTGTATAATATGTGGTCTTTGTGCTGGTTGTACATTTTGAAGAGTTAGTGTGATGAAGGCCAGAAGTTGTTCTACGGTGACAGGTTGGTTCAATGCTGGATGTTTTTTCTGGATCTTCGTCTGTTGATGTGATTTCTGGTACCCTGAGCGGTACGACGAGTTCTTGTTTGTCTGCTTCCGGCGGTGGTTTTGCTTTTCATTCGTAGGTGTAAGTCGGATACTGTTCCTGGCAGGTTGCACATTTTGGTGGTAGCGTCATGCTGTTGCATTGCCGGGTTGGATGTGGTCCAGTGCAGAATCCACATTTCGGTTTGTTGGGACATTGTGCAGTATTGTGCGAGTTGTAGCTCTGGCATTTCTCGCATCGAATAGGTGTGTTCCTGTGTTCGGGATGGCTCTACCCGGTGACGTTTCTTATATATGAAAGCACCAAGAGTGAATAGGTCGCTAACTGTTTCCTGATGGAATGTTGTTAGGACACGTACAAGGTATGTTTACCCGTCCTTGCACTTGATTCGCATGATCTTTGTGAACTCGTATTCTTCTTGCCTTAGTTCTTCCGCTATTTCCTCGTCTCTCCAGGTTGTGTCTACACCGCTTATAACTACAGATAGTTGTGGTGATTTGCGTGGTGGTTCTGGTTGCTTAGGTCTCTGAGAGGCAAGGTTTACTAACGTTGCGGATTTTCCAAATATCTCTAGACTGTGTTTATTCCTGATGTTAGTAGCAAAATTTGCATCAGATATTTTTATTATCATACCGTTTCTGGTTGGGATTATTTGTTCTATAGATTTTCGCGAGACATATTTACAGAGCTGCAGTAGTATTTGTTTAGAGTTTTATAATTTAGGGTCGTAATTACTTAACAAAAATGAGAATGTTTGCTGAGAATTTGAGGCTGAGTCGTCAATAGTCAGTTGTGCAGAATTGTCGCTATCGCTGTTCGTTTGGAGGTGTTACTTCTTAGATGGTGGTGAGTTACTCTGTTTCATATCTATGGATTCAACTGGAGTGCGGGACCAAGAACGAGATGTTGCTGCATTGTCTAACCGTGATTTCCTGCCAGTAACCGTTGGCCATGAGCCGGGTGATACAACCGTTTGTGGGAGTGCTGAATGTTTTCCGTCCGCCATATTATTAGTCAGTCCTAGAGCCGAAACCCGTGAAACTGTGAAGATGTTAGTAAATAAGGTTCGTTGACCGTATTAGCTTGGATACCAGTCATCTCTATATCTGAGGGTATTTAATCTATACCCAATTGGGTATTGAAACTACCTCAAAAGTGAGAACACGAAACACCAAATCTCATTTTTCTTTAATTTGTCGCCATGGGAAAATAGAACTGCAATTTAGAAATATTCAAACAGTAACCTTTGTAGCAGTTCTCTTAAGGAAATTTAAAGAACATTTTACAAACGAATTGTACTGCCATCTATTGACATTATTATTGATTAGAAATAAAATGAAAACTATGAGAAATACTTGTCCTATAGAAAATATTTGTGAGTGCCGAGGTGATCGAAAAGATTAAAACTCAAGCGTATAATCAAATGCGTGGGCGCCGCCAAAAATTTTGAAAACGGGGAGGGTCAAGTGGTATTTGCCAGGTGCGGCGATTCACAAACATTATTGAGGAGACGGGATCTGCAGATAAGTGCTTATTTTTTTTTATTTTGAGCGTATATAGGGCCTAAGCACTGTTTACATTGACGGTAACTTAGAAAAAATAACACACTTGGATTACTGGAGTTGATACACACACAATCAGCTATATTAGATGTTGCACAAAACTCGGTAAAACTGCTCATATTCAATACATGTATGAAATAGTTAATTTTACTATATCTTAAACGCAGCAGCGTACGTACATTGCAATTTCTCATGGGAGGGGATATTTCGATAACCACATCCTTGGCAGTTTTACAACCCAAAACAACTAAATTAAATAAAATACATTTTTCAGGGTTTTTTCTATAAGTTTATACCAGCACAATTATTGTGCGGTAAAATACCAAATGCATGAATATAGGCCTCTTTATGTTTGCTTAGTTCAGTCATACTTCTAATATAAATTTAGCCAGCCTTCCAAATTCAGCTGGATTTTCATAAGAACGAAGAGTTTCTCGACTAATATTTATTAAGGTTTATACGCTTAGTTTGGTGACAGGTTTCTCTTCCAACACTGCCAGTCCGTTCAGTCACATACAAAAGTTTCAATGTTTGTAATAGTCTGGGATCTAGCGTAATTTATTTTAAAAGTTTTGTTAAAGTTGATTTTCAACTGATTTGGGTTACCTGAATCGTGGACATAATTTTTTGATTTTTTGCCCACTCGGCACATTCCTCCCTGCGCAGAGGAAGGCGGAACTTCAAGATGGTCATCAGGTGTAACATCAGTTTACAAAATCATTATTTCCTGTGAAATCGTTCGTCGTATCAAAAATTGTTTTAAACAAAACCTGTTTCCAATTAAATAAGGAACATTTTTGGTTCTGAGAAGAAATTGTGTAAATGTAGCCGTTTTCAAGTTATTGAGACACGAATTTGACATTTCGTATGTTTTCTGCTTGATAAAATTTGGAAAAGCAGGCCGTTGATCCTAAAACGTTCATTGTATCGAAAATGTTTCAAATCAAAATTGTTCCTTATTACATGTGCAACGATTTAGTCTCTTCACAAAAGTGTCTAAAAATAACCGTTTTCTAGTTCTGATGCAAGAAGCTGTTTGCCTGCTTCTCCTGACATTACTTGTCAGCGCTTGAGCAGTAGTTATTTAATATTTTAACTTCCATTTTTGAACTGCATTTTGCATGGTGTAACTATTTTTCGACTTGCCCTTCTGTCGCTAACAGACTAAGAGCTAATAGGAGTGAAATTACGTAGATGATAAGGAAAATAAACATCAAATGATAGAATCAGAACCGTCATTACTGCATTTCTGTTGCAGGGTTTTGCTGCTGATCATTGTCAGTGTTGAATACTGTAAGCCTGTGACACTCAGCCTTGTCTTGTCCAGAGGCCACACTAAAATTTAGAAGAACCTTCGCGGGACAGAACATATTTTTGTGTTATTAGTATGGCTTCCATTCTGTTTTCGCTCAGACGAAATTAATTTCATGTACAGATTAAGAAGGAGAAATAAGATAAAGTCTTGTTTCTACAGGTATCTCGTAAAAAGCCCTGATCTAGCCCGCGGGCCATAAATTGGGCATCACTGCTGTAAGTGATAAGAGAATCAAAGGAGAGGCGGAAAAAAGAACTACTTCGACCATGGCAGACAACAGAGGGGAAATGTTTCTATTAATTGTAACAATGTTCAGAAAGACATG
>JAGDQP010021263.1:21087-32001 GCA_022664845.1 Lepisma saccharinum | reverse complement strand
ACTTTTGAATATTCTCCTTACAGCATGGGATTTACGTTCTTAAATATAGTACTATAGTCGCTAAATATGAGACATTTGCATCTGGCGTTTATTTCATTCACTGTTAAAGTTGTGTATTATTTATTATATATGCACTTTATTCGTCTTATGGGCAGGGGTGGAATGGTAATTTATTTCTTGGGTACACGCTGTTTTATAAATTTTCGGCCACACTGTTCTGGGACACGCGATAACTTTAGAAAAAGAATAAATTCTTAACTAAAGATGAGTGGTTGCATAACAAACAGGAGTAAGAATTACATTAGAAAAAGTTTTCGTTTGCTATCACTGACAGAGAATGTCATTGCCCGGCTAAAAAGCAATGATCGCGTATGTTGTCTCTACTCACACGGAAAGTCATCTTACAAGGTAACTACTTCAGCTGATCAGCCGATATTTACATGAAATAATTTTTCTCCACTAGGTTCTCACCTGTAATGCACGAAAAAGACATCCATAGACTCAACCTTTGAATTTTTTTTAGAAATATCGATTTGTGCCCATTTCTGTATGGCACAGGATAATTTTGAAGACATTTGTCGTGTTGAAACTGCGGTAATCTGGCCCAACCTTTGGGTAATGACAATAGGTTAGGTGAAGGGCTTCATCTGCCGGTGCCATGAGCATCATGGTCTTCAACTTGAAAGACACCATCTTGGATTCAGCTCGAGAATTTCACATATGAAAGGAGTCATGTAACATCGTTTTAGGCTAGCTTGTTCCCAGAAATTCAAATGACATTTGTCACCTACGTTTATTGTTTAGGAGATAGGATTTTTAAAATTTGGGATTTATCGTCCTACAACATGTGCTAAATTTAGTGACAATTTTGGCGTAACAAACGACAGAACAAAACTGACAGACCTGAAGGCCATAAATAAATTCTAATTCACAAAACTGAGAAATGAGACAAAACAGGAATGACAGAGCGCACCTATGTTCTTATTGCTCCGCTGTCGAGCCTCACTTAACACTGAAAACGTTAATACCAACGCGCAAAGCGCAGGTCGTCGCTGTTAAAGTAAATATATCTGTATTCATTATATTAAGGATTAGCCGACAATTGAAAAATAGTTTCATAAGTTCCTCTCGATTCCTTTACTTTTAATTCATTAACTACGAAGAACAATGAACACCAATGCTTTAAATATCAATGCTTTAAATACACAAGCTTTAAATTACAGCAAAAAATTCTCTATCTGTTCAAAATACTATACTTCCATATAGAACATATACTAACCCAATTTTATTTCCTCCTTTAGTGACCATGCACACTAAACTTAAACTAATTTCCAGTATTATACTACGTTGTCAGAACTATTGTATTGCCGTATTCGCAGGAACTTGCCACAAGTTTAAATCGTATACCCACATCTTGACGAAGATGGATGTCCCAATCTTTAGGTCCTCAATATTTTAGCAATCCTCCTATGGCAGACAATTTTGGACTCATCAAAAATACCGGTACTTCAGTTTCCGATCATTTTTCTGAGATGCGGACCACTGTGTGTCGGGTTGTAAATAGCTGAGTACACGCCGTGTACCCACCGTGTACCCAGCGTTGTTCTAATATTCAGGTAGGTACACGCTCCCTTCTAAAATTCCAAGGTGGGTACACGCCGTGTACCCGCGTGTACCCTCCATTCCAGCCCTGTGCTAAAGAGAACCTTAATTGCTTGTTTTATTTATGTGTCTTGTTTCCCCCTTTGCATACATTGTCCTTTACATACATCCCTCGGTGTCCTGTAGTAGGAGGCTGACCACATATTCATGTAGACTGTAGAGTCTATTTCATGCAAAATGTTCCCCCGGGTTGGTCAGTCAATACTAATTGCTTCTCGCGTTTCAGGTTTAAAATCTTACGCATAGAGCCGAAGAGTAATAAATACATATGCCTCACACATATATTGAATATTCTTTCATATAGACAGGGTACGTTCGGGTATGCTACAGTACGTTATAAGGAAAGTAATGTATGACGCAAAAAAGTAAATTAAAGTATTACATTGAACGTACTACTCACTTTCGTGATTAAAAAAACTTTCTACAGTTGAATTAGAATCGTCACCGGTTATATGGAGCACGCACTAACCAATTACGCTACTATATAAACAAGAAAAATTGCCCACCTCAGGCACTGATAACATAATTTTAAATCGGGTCAGTACATTCTACTAATTTGAGTCACTTTTGTTACTGGATTGATGTTTAACCCCACTGACATATTGTTCTGAAGTATATGTTTCGTCAAGTACTAACGTGTGTATACTTTATTTTTCTTGTTTTTCCCTATTGTTTCGCAGATTTCTTAAATATCTGGTTTAATCCTGAATTAATCCGGGATATATGTTGGTACAAGGGTATGGTTGCAAGAACGTGGATTAATCCATGCTTGATCTTGATCTACAGATCAGAAATGTTTAATGCAACCGAACATCTATTAAATTATTTTTACAACAATTAGCTTCCTGCCTTATGTTAATGAAACTTTGTCAACTACAGATTTACCAAATAAAAAAAGCTACTTTTCTGCAGCTTTCATTGTAAACATCCAGTTTACATCTGTCGATAGGACTATCATCCATAGTAACATATGAAGTTTGGCATCTATGGAAAGCTTACGTTGATGAGAGTTTAGGGGAACCCGATAATAGTAATTAACACACAAACCAATGTAGTGTGTGTTATCACAATCAATAAATCTACACAGCGTATAGTAGCGCATGATATAACAAAAGCTTATGAGTAGAAGATAATCCCAGCTCAATAAGGGGGCCCCATACATCTCTATTTTGTGTATTTAACACACACAAAGTGGTAGTCACGCTGGGACACCTCATTGTCTTGAATTAACACAGCAATTTTTTGCAGTGTACACTGGTATGTAAAGAGTATGAAAATATGTGATAGACCTTCCAAAAATATAGCTATCCAAGATGGCGGCCATTCAAAATGGTGACTACCGCTAATTATTAATGTTACATATATCAAAGTCGCATTCCCAGATTTCGCTGGTTCCTCTTTTAAATGAAAGATAATTTCTTTGATTTCAATTTTCATTGTGAGCAATATTTTCATAAAATCTAATAGTTTTTCAGTTAAATTTAAAAATGTGAATTTTAACAACCGAAATCATCTTTATTTAATATTTGACTGAGGCAGATTTTAGGTTTAGGTGAAAATTCCTGTTTTAAAAAAGAGGAAAAGCAAAATTGTATGCATAATATTTTCTGTAAATTTATGTTAGAAAACTACTATTTTTAGATAAATAAATGCTTTTGCAAAATACACTGCTTTTATTTGAAGAGAAGAGCAATAATACACTAACAGATAATCTGAACCAAAGCAATTACTGTATATTTCTGTAACAACGGCACCGCAGGAATGCAAGTACAACAGTTTCTGGTGCTGATGCTCCGGTGAGATAAGTGATGCATAGCTTTCCTTCGCTGTCCTTTCTCCATTCATGTCCTTCAGCCGCTGCTATACCAATATGTTCCCAGTGTGGCCCGCTATAGAAAACAGGAGCGTATGGCAAAAATGATGTGTAACCTTTCTGTATTACTCATATATGCTACATCCTGAGAGATATACATTTCAAGCATACATAATTTATATGACATTGAAAAAACAAGAAATTGTATTAATACAAAATACCAAAATTTGTGAAAAACAAGTGAACATACACAAAGACAAAATATGAATAACTAATAAACTCTATGGCTTATGGAACTCGCAAGTTCATGGCCGCAGTAACAAACGTTCATCATTGGATTCTATCCTGGGCAATATCCACCCAGTTTTCATCACGAACATCTACTTCTCGAATATCTCTTCAAATATTGTCCTCCCAATGACATCTCGGTCTTCCCAATGGTCTCCTTCCATCCGGCCTTCCAACCAGGATAGAATATATTCTTCGTTTTCCCCCCATCCTAGCTACATGGCCTGCCCACCTTAGTCGTCGCGATTTCATTATTTTTACATCTGGTGAATCGTACAGTCTGTGGAGTTCTTCATTATGCAGTCTCCTCCACTCTCCAGTCATCTCGTCCCGTTTCGGCCCGTATATCTTTCTCAAAACCTTATTTTCAAACACATGTAATTTATTATAGAGATGTTCCCGGGATATCAGCCATGTGAAGTCGGACGATAGAGCCGACGTTTCAAGAACAGACATTGTTCTCATCTTCAGGGCAAGTGTACTGAGACCAGTTCAGGTGTACTATATAGAGTAACGATAGGGGGCGGAGCTTAAGAATCCGTGTCTCTGATTGGTTGGCCTATAGCTTGACGCTGATTGGTCGTTTCCATGTATGCTTTCTTTATGACTGGTGTCCAAGTCTGACTAAGTTGAAATCCTGTATCTCTGTCGACATTATTAGGTTCTTGTAGTATGGCAAGTGATTCTTTTATGATCCTATCCCAGTAATTGGAGCTCTTTGAGATAATTTTAGTGTCAGAAAATAAAATTCTATGTCCTTCTGTTATGCTGTGTTCTGCCAGGCCTGATTTCTCCGGATAAAATAGCTTGATGTATCTTTCATGCTCCTTGCATCGATGTTCTACTGTTCGTCCTGTTTGTCCTATGTATGTTTTTCCGCATTCACAAGGAAAAAACACAACACATTCACAAACACATCAAAATCTCCAGTACACCAAGCAAAGATCTCAGGGAAACCCATCTAATATCTAAAGGACACTAATCAAAATCTTCAGGACACCCATCAAATAACTCCAGGAAACTCTACAAATATATAAAAAAAGCCCATCAAATTTCTTAAAGAAACCCATGAAATATATCTACGAAACACATAAAATATCTCAAGGAAAACCATCAAATATTTTAAAGACACCTATCAAATATTTGCAGGAAACCCATCAGATATCTCCAGGACACCCGTCAAATATCTCAAGGAAACCCAAACCTAAATAAAGGACACACATCAAATATCTTCAGGACAACCATCAAATATGTCCAGGCCACCGATCAATTATCACCGGGACACACATCAAATATCTCCAGGTCACTTATCAAATTTCTTCAGGACACCTACCAAATATCTCTAAAACATACATCAAATATCTCCAGGAAACCAATCAAATATATCCAGGAAACCCACCAAATATCTCAAAAACACCCATCTAATATATCCAGGTAACCGACCAAATATCTCCAGGACACCGAACAAATATATCCAGGACACACATCAAATATCTCCTGGACACCCATTAAATATCACCAGGACACCCATCAAATATCTCCAGGACGCTTATCAAAAATCTACAGGACACCGGTCAAATATCTTAAGGACACCCAACAAATATCTTAAGGACACCCAACAAATATATCCAGAACACCCCTCAAATATCTCCAGGACACCCATAGATACCCCAAGGACACTACTCAAATATCTCCAGGACACCCATAAATATCTCCATAGCACCCATCTAATAACTCCAGGACATCAATCGAATATCTTCAGGACACTCGTCAAATATCTCCAGGACACCCATCAAATATCTCCAGGACACTTATCAAATTTCTTGAGGACACCTACCAAATATCTTCAATACACCCATCAAATATCTTCAGGACACCCATCAAAATCACCAGGACACCAATCAAATATCTCAAGAAAACGCATCAAATATCTCAAGGAAAAACATCAGATATCTCCAGGAAACAAAACAAAATTCTCAACAGAACTTATCGAAAAACACAAGGAAACAAATTAAAAATCTAAAGGAAACGCATCAAAAATCTCAACTGAACCCATCAAACATAGCAAAGAAATGCATCAAAAATCTACAAAAACATCGAATTTCTGCAATAAACCCATCAAATATCTAAAGGACAGCGATCAAATATCTCCAGGACACCAATCAAATATCTACTTTACACACATCAAATATCTCTAAAACAGCCATCAATTATCTCCAGGAGACCCATCAAATATCTCCAGGACAGCGATCAAATATCTCCAGAAAACCCATCAAATGTCTCCAGGAAACACATGAATTTCTTCAAGACATAAATCAAATATCTTATATAAACCCATCAAATATCTTCAGGACACCCATAAAAATTACCAGGACACCAATAAAATATCTCCAGGGCACTCAACAAATATCTTAAGGACACCTATTAAATATATCTAGGACCCCCATTAAATATCTCCAGGACACCCATAAATACCCTAAAGACAAAACTCAAATATCTCCAGGACACCCATAAATACCCAAAGGACAGAACTCAAATACCTCCAGGACACCTATCAAATATATCCAAAACATAAAACTAATACTACTCAGACATCCACTATATATCTGCAAAACACCCATCAAATATTTCCACGACACCGATCAAATATCTCTAAAACACCTATCAAATATCTCCAGGGCACCCATCAAATATCTCCGGGAAACGGAACAAATATCTCCAGGACAGAAATAAATAATCCAAAAACACCCATTTAATATATCCAGAAAACCCACCAAATATATCCAAGACACCGAATATAAATCTGCAGGACACACGTCAAATATCTCCAGGACACCTATCAAATATCTCCGGGACACCCATCAAATAGCTCCAGGACAACCATCAAATATCTCGAGGACACGCATCAAATATCTCCAGGACACCGATGAAATATCTCGAGGACACCGATCAAATAATTCCAGGATATCCATCAAATATCTCCGCGACATCCATCAAATTTCTTCAGGACACCCATCAAATATCTTCAAAACACCCATCAAATATCTTCAGGACAACCATCAAATATCTCCAGGACACCGGTCAAATATCTTCAATACACCCATCAAATATTTTCAGGAGACCCATCATATATCTCAATGACACCCATCAAATATCTCCAGGACACCCATCAAATATCTCTAAACAACCACCAAATATCTCCAGGACACCCATCAAATATCTCCAGGACACCCATCAAATATCTCCAAACAACCACCAAAATATCTCCAGGACACCCATCAAATATCTCCAGGACACCCATCAAATATCTCTAAACAACCACCAAATATCTCCAGGACACCCATCAAAAATCTCTAAAACAACGACCAGATATCTTCAGGACACCGATCAGATATCTCCAGGACACCGATCAAATATATCAAGTACATCGATCAAATATCTCAAGGTAACAAATCAAAAATCTCAAGGAAACCTATCAAATATCTCGAGCAAACACATCAAATTTCTTCAGGACAACGGTCTAAAACCAATAGGACACCCATCAAATATCTCCAGGACACACATAAAGAATCTTCAGGACAGCCATCAAATAAGTCCAGGAAATCCAACAAATATTTCCACGAAACCCAACATATATCTCCAGGAAACCCATCAAATATGTCCATTACAATGATCAATTATCGCCAGGACATCAATCAAATATCTCCAGGACACTTATCAAATTTCTTTAGGACACCTACCAAATATCTTCAATAAACCCATCAGATATCTTCAGGATACCCATCAAAATCACCAGGGCGCCAATCAAATATCTCAAGAAAACCCATCAAATATCTCAAAGACCATCAGATATCTACAGGAAACCGAACAAAAATCTCAAAAGAACCCATCAAAAACACAAGGAAAAAAAATAAAAATCTCATGGAAACCCATCAAAAATCTCAACTGAACCCATCAAACATCTCAAAGAAACCCATCAAAAATCTAAAAAAAACATCTAATTTCTACAGGAAACCCATCAAATATCTCCAGGACTACGATCAAATGTCTCCAGGACACCCATAAATATCTCCATTACACCCATTATTATCTCCAAAACAGTTATCACATATCTCCAGGAGACCAATCAAATATGACCAGGACACCGATCAAATATCTCCAGGACACTCATCAAATTACTCCAAAACACCCATCTAATGTATCCAGTTAACCAAACAAATATCTCCAGGACACCGACCAAATATCTCCAGGACACACATCAAATATCTCTATTACACACATCAAATATCTCCAGGACACTCTTCAAATATCTCCAGGAGACCCATCAAATATCTACAGGATACTGATCAAATATCTCCAGGACACCGATCAAATATCTCCAGGACACCGATCAAATATCTCCATGACATCAATCAAAATTCTTCAGGACACTCATCAAATATCTTCAATACACCCATAAAATATTGTCAGGACCCTCATCAAAATCACCAGGACAACCATCAAATATCTTCGGGAAACCGAACAAATATCTCCAGGACACCCAACCAATATATTCATTACACACATCAAATATCTCTAAATCAGCCATCAAATATCTCCAGGAGACCCATAATATATCTCCAGGACACCCATCAAATATCTCCAGGACATCCATCAAAATTATCCAGGATACCGATCAGAAATCATCAGGATACCTGCAAATATCTCCAGAAAACCCATCAAATATCTTCTTTAAAAACACATGAAATTGCTTTAGGACATCCATCATATATCTTGAATACACCCATCAAATATATTCAGGACACTCATAAAAATTACCCGGACACCAATAAAATATCTCCAGGACACTCAGCAAATATCTTAAGGACACATATCAATTATATCCAGGACACGCATCAAATATCTCCAGCACACCCATGAATACCCCAAGGACAGAACTCAAAAATCTAGAGGACACCATTCAAATATCTCTAAAAGACCCATCAAATATCACCAAAACACCCATCAAATATCTCCAGGACACCGATCAAATATCTCCAGGACACCGATCAAAATATCTCCAGGACACCGATCAAAATATCTCCAGGACACGCATCAAATAACTCAATGACACCCATCAAATATCTCTAGGACATCGATCAAATATCTTCAATTCACCCAAAATTATTTTCAGGAGACCAATCAAAATCACCAGGACACCAATCAAATATCTCAAGTAAACCGATCAAATATCTCAAGGAAACACAACAGATATCTAAAAAAAACAAATCAAAAATCTCCAGGAAACCCATAAAAAATCTCAACAGAACCCATAAAAGAAACTCAAGGAAAATCATCAAATATCTCAAGGTAACCGATCAAAATTATCAAAGAAACCCATCGAATTTCTGCAGAAAACCCATCAAATATATCCAGGAGACCCACAAAATATCGACAGGAAACCCAACAAATATCTCCAGAGAACCCATCAAAAATCACAACAGAATCCATCAAAAATTTCAAGGATACAAATAAAAAATCTCAACAGAACCCATCAAACATCTCAAAAAACACATCAAAAATCTCAAAGAAACCCATCGAATTTCTACAATAAACCCATCAAATATCTCCAGGACACCCATCAAGTATCTCCAGGACACCCATCAAATATCTCTAAAACATTCATCAAATATCTCCAGGAATCCTATCAAATATCTCCAGGACAACCATCAAATATCCCTAAAACACCCATCAAATATCTCCAGGACAATCATCAAATATCTCCAGGACTCCGATCAAATATCATCAATAGACCAACAAATATCACAAGAAAACCCATCAAATATTTTTAAAACACCCATCAAATATCTCCAGGACACCGACCAAATACCTACAGGAAACCCATCAAATATCTCATAGACACCCATTAAATATCTCTTAAACACACATCAAATATTTCCAGGACACCTTTCGACTATATACAAAATACCCAACAAATATCTCCAGAACACCAATCCAACATAACCAGGACCCTACAAATATCTTTTATCACCCATCAAAGATCTTAAGGAAACCTATCAAATATCTCCAGGACACCCATTAAATATATCAAAGAAAGCCAACAAATATTTAAAGGACACCCATCAAATATCGCCACGACACCCCTCAAATATGTCCAGAACACCGATCAATTATTACCAGGACAATCATCAAATATCTCCAAATACCCATCTAATATATCCAGGTAACTGACCAAATATCATCAGGACACTGATCAAATATCTCCAGGACACGCATCAATTATCCCTAACACCCATCAAATTTCTCCAGGACACCCGTCAAATATATCCAGGACACCGGTCAAAAATCATTAGGACACCTATCAAACATCTCCAGGAAACTCATCAAATGTCTTCAGGAAACACATGAAACTTTTTCAGGACATCCATCAAATATCTTCAATACACAAATCAAATATCTTCTGAACACACATCAAAATTACCAGGACACCAATCAAATATCTCCAGGACACCCAACAAATATCTTAGAGGCACCCATCAAATATATCCAGGACACCCATAAATACCCCAAGGACAGAACTCAAATAACTCCAGGACACCCATCGAATATCTCCAAAGCACCCATCCAATATATATAGGGCACGCATAGAATATCTGCAGGACACCTGTCAAATATCTCAAGAACGCCCATCAAATATCTCGATGACAGCGGTCAAAAATCGTCAGGACATCTATCAAACATCTCCAGGAAACTCATCAAGTGTATTCAGGAAACACATGAAATTTCTTCACGATATCCATCAAATATCTTCAATACACAAAACAAATATCTTCAGGAAATACATTAAAATCACCAGGACACCAATCAAATATCTCCAGGACACCCATCAAATATCTCAAGGACACCCATCAAATATCTCCAGGAAACTCATCAAATGTATTCAGGAAACACATGAAATTTCTTCACGATATCCATCAAATATCTTCAATACACAAAACAAATATCTTCAGGAAACCCATTAAAATCACCAGGACACCAATCAAATATCTCGATGACACCAATCAAATATCTCCAGGACACCCATCAAATATCTCAAGGGCACCCATCAAATATCTCCAGGACACCCATCAAATATCTCTAAACAACCATCA
>JAGDQP010021263.1:0-10621 GCA_022664845.1 Lepisma saccharinum | reverse complement strand
ACACCAATCAAAAATCGTCAGGACACCTATCAAAAATCTCCAGGACATCCATCAAATATCTCCCGGAAACCGATCAAATATCTCCAGGACACAAACCAAATATCTCAAGGAAACCCATCAAATATCTCCAGGACACCCATCAAATATCTCAACGACACCAATCAAAATCACCTGAAAACCCAACAAATACCTCAAGGAAACCCATCAAATATCTCCAGAAAACCCATCAAAAATCTCAACAGAATCCATAATAAATCACAGGGAAACAAAATAAAAATCTCAAGTAAACCCATCAAAAATCTCAACTGAACCCACCAAACATCTCAGAATCCCATCATAAATAAAAAAACATTGAATGTCTGCAGGAAACCCATTAAATATCTCCAGGACACCCATCAAATATCTCCAGGACACCGATCAGTTATCTGCAAAACACCCATCAAATATCTAGAGGACACTGATCAAAAATCGTCAGGACACCAACAAATATCTCCATGACACTCATCAGATATATCCAAAATACCATCTAATATCTCCAGGACAACGACCAGATATATACAGGACACCGAACACATATCTACAGGACACCCGTCAAATATCTTAAGGACAGCCATCAAATATCTCCCGGACACAGATCAAATATCTCCCGGACACAGATCAAATATCTCCAGGACACCAATCAAATATCTCAAGGAATCATATCAAATACATCAAGGAAACATCAAATATCTCAAGGAAATCCGTCAAATGTCTCGTGGAAAGCCATCAGATATATCAAGGAAACCCATCAGTTATCTCCAAAAAAAAATGAATTATCTCCAGGACATACATTAAATACCTCCAGGACTCCCATCAAAAATATCCAGGACACCCATCAAATATCTCCACGACACTCATCCAATATAACACGTAAACCCATTAAATATCTCCATGACACTTATCAAATTTCTCCAAAACACCAACCAAATATCTCCAGGTTACCCATCAAATATTTCCAGGACAGCCATCAAATATGTCCAGGAAACTGATCAAAAATCTCCAGGACACCCATCAAATATCTCCAGGACACTTATCCAATTTCTTCAGGACACCTAACAAATATCTTCAATACACCCATCAAATATCTTCACGACACCCATCAAAATCACCAGGACACCAATCAAATAACTCATGGAAAGACATAAAAAATACAAAGGAAACCTATCAGATATCTGCAGGAAACCCATCAAAGTTTCAACAGAACCCATCGAAAAACACAAGGAAACAAATCAAAAATCTTAAGGAAACCCATCAAAATCTCAACTAAACCCATCAAATAACTCAAAGAAACCCATCAAAAATCTAAAAACATCGAATTTCTGCAGGAAACCCATCAAATATCTCCAGGACACCGATCAAATATCTCCAGGACAATCATCAAATATCTCCAAAGCACCCATATAATAGCTCATTACACCGACCAAATATCTACAGGACACCGACCAAATATCTACAGGACTCCCGTCAAATATCTCAAGGACACCCATCAAATATCTATAGGACACCGATCAAATATCTATAGGACACCCATCAAATATCTCCAGGAAACCCGCAAATCATCTTCAGGACACCCATCAAATATCTCAAGGACACCAATCAAAATCCCCAGGACACCAATCGAATATCTCAAGAAAAACCCGTCAAATATCTGAAGGAAACCCATCAAATATCTCCATTACACCCATCAAATATCTCTAAAACAGCCATCAAGTATCTACAAGAGACCCATCAAAAATCTCCAGGACACCGATCGAATATGTCCAGGACACCCATCAATTATCCCTAAAACACCCATCAAATATCTCCAGAACACCCATAAAAAATATCCAATACACCGATCGAAAATCATCAGGACACCCATCAAATATATCCAGGAAATTCATCAAATATCACCAGGAAACACATTAAATTTCTTAAGGACATCCATCTAATATCTTCAGGACACCCATCAAAATTACTAGGACACCAAAACAATATCTACAAGACACAGAAAATTATCTTAAGGACACCCATCAAATATATCCAGGACACCCATCAAATATCTCCACGACACCCATAAATACCCAAGGACGGAACTCAAATATCTCCAGGACACCTATCAAATATCTACAAAACACCCATCTAGTATCTCCAGGACACCCATAGAATATCTCCAGGACACCCGTGAAATATCTCCTGGACACCCATGAATTATCTCCAAAACACCCATCAAATATCTCCAGGAAACCCATAAACTATTTCCACGACACCGATCACATATCTCTAAAATAATAATCAAATATCTTCAGGACACCTATTAAATATCTTCGGGAAACCGAACAAATATCTCCAGGACACCCATCAAATATCTCCAAAACACAAATCTAATCTATCCAGGTAACCGACAAAATATCTCCAGGACACCGACCAAATATCTCCAGGACACTGCTCACATATCTCCAGGACACCCATCAATTATATCTAAAACACCCATGAAATATCTCAAGGACACCCATCAAATATATTCAGGACACCGATCAAAAATCGTCAGGACACCTATCAAATATCTCCTGGAGACCCATCAATTATCTAAAGGAAACCTATAAAATATCTCAAGGACACCCATCAAATATCTCCTGAACACCCATAAATACCCCAAGGTCAGAACTCTAATATCTCCAGGACACCTATCAAATATATCCAAAAAAAACTTTTAAAATCTCCACGACACCCATCAAATATCTCTAAGACACCCATCAAATATTTTCAGGACGCACATCAAATATCTCCGAGAATCCGAACAAAGATCTCTAGGATACCCATCAAATATCTCCAAATCCCCCAACTAATATATCGAGGTAAGCGACCAAATATCTCCAGGATATGGACCAAATATCTCCAGGACACACATCACATATTTCCAGAACACCCATCAAATATCTCCAGGACACTCATCAAATAACTCCAGGACACACATCAAATATCTCCAGGACGCCGATCAAATATCTCCAGGACACCGATCAAATATCTCCAGGACAACCATCAAATATCTCCATGACAATCATCAAATTTCTTCAGGACACCTATCAAATATCTTCAATACACCCATCAAATATATTCAGGACACCCATCAAATATCTCCGGGACACCGATCAAATATCTTCAATACACCTATCAAATAATTTCCGGAGACCCATGAAAATCACCAGGACACCAAACAAATATCTCAAGGAAACCTATCAAATATCTTAAGGAAACACATCAGATATTTAAAAGAAACCCATCATAAATCTCCAGAAAAACCCATCAATAATCTCAACAGAACTTATAAAAAACTCAAGGAAACCATCAAATATCTCAAAGAAACCAATCAAAATTATCAAAGAAACCCATCGAATTTCTGCAGCAAACATATCAAATATCTCAAGGAGACCCACCAAATATCTCCAGGAAACCCGACAAATATCTCCAGGACACCCGTCAAATATCTTCAGGACACCCATCAAATATCTCCAAAACACCCATCAAATATCTCCAGGACACCCATCAATTATCCCTAAAACACCCATCAAATACCTTCAGAACACACATCAAAAATATCCAGGACACCTATCAAATATATCCAGGAAACCCATCAAATATCTCCAGGAAACACATGAAATTTCTTCAAGCCATCCATCTAAATCTTCAATACACCCATCAAATATCTTCAGAACACCCATCAAAATTAAGAGGACACCAAAAAAATATCTCCAGGACACCCAAAATTATCTTAGGGACACCCATCAAATATATCCAGAACACCCATCAAATATCTCGAGGACATCAATCAAATATTCCCAAAATACCCATCTGATATCTAAAGGACACCGACCAAATATCTCCAGGACACCCATCAAATACCTCCAGGATATTCATCATATATATCCAGGACACCCATCAAAAATATCCAGGACACCCATCAAATATCTTCAGGAAACCAATACAATATAACAAGTACACCCATTAAATATATCCAAGACACTTACCAAATATCTCCAAAACACCCACCAATTATTTACAGGACACCGACCAAATATCTACAGGACACCAGTCAAATATCTCCAGGAAACCCAACAAATATCTCCAGGACACCCGTCAAATATCTCCAGGACACCCATCAAATATCTCCAAATCACCCATCAACAATCTCCAGGACACCGAGCAAATATCTACAGGACACCAGTCAAATATCTCAAGGACACCTATCAAATATCTCTCGGACACCGATCAAATATCTCAAGGACACCTATCAAATTACTCAAGGACAACTATCAAATATCTCCAGAACACCCATCAAATATCTCAAGGACACCAATCAAAATCACGTGATCACCAATCAAATATCTCAAGGAAACCCATCAAATATCTCAAGGAAACCCATCAAATATCTCCAGGAAACCCGTCAAAAATCTCAACAGAACCCATCAAAAATCACAACTCAACACACCAACATCTCAGAGAAACCCATCAAAAATAAAAATATATATATAATTTCTGCAGGAAACCCATCAAATATCTCCAGGGCACTCACCAAATATTTCTATTACACCCATCAAATATTTCTAAAACAGCCATCAAATATATCCAGGAGACCCATCAAATATTTCCAGGACACTGATCAAATATCTCCAGGACACCCATCAAATATCTCCAAAACTCCCATCAAATATCTTAAGGACACACATCAAATATCTCCAGAACACGCATCAAATATTTTCAAAACACCCATCTAATATCTAAAGGACACCGACCAAATATCTAAAGGACACCCATCAAATATCACCAGGAAACCCAACAAATATCTCAAAGAAACCTAACGAATATCTCCAGGAAAACCATCAAATTTATCCAGGAAAGATATCAACAATCTTAAGGTAACCTCTCAAACATCTCAAAGAATCATATCAAATATATCAAAGAAACAAATCAAATGTCTCATAGAAAGCCACGAGATCTCAAGGAAACCCATGCAATATCTCAAGGAGACCCATTTGATATATCCAAGACACACTTCAAATATCTCCAGGACATCCATTAAATACATCCTGGATACCCATCAAATGTATCCAGGACACCTATCAAATATATCCAGGACACCAATTCAATATAACAAGTATACAGATTAAATATCTCCAGGACACTTATCAAATATCTCCAAAACACGTACCAAATATCTCCAGGTTACCCATTAAATATATTCAGGACACCTATCAAATATATCCAGGACACCCATCAAATATCTCCAGGACACCCATTCAATACAACAAGTATACCCAATTAATATCTCCAGGACATTTATCAAAATATTCAGGACACCTACCAAAAAATCTTCAAAACACCCATCTAATATCTTCAGGACACCTATCAAAATCACCAGGACACCAATCAAAAATCTCAAGGAAACCCATCAAATATCTCAACGAAACCCATCAGATATCTCCAGGAAACATATCAAAAATCTCAACAGAACCCATCAAAAAACTCAAGGAATCAAATCAAAATCCTTAAGCAAACCAATCAAAAATCTCAACTAAACCCTTTAGAAAATTAAAAGAAACCCACCAAAAATCTAAAAAAAAACATCGAATTACTGCAGGAAACCCATCAAATATCTCCAGGACACCGATCAAATATCTCCAGGACACCCATCTAATATCTCCAAACTACCCATTTAATATCTCCAGGACACCGAAAAAATATCTAGAGGACAACGACCAAAAATCTACAGTATACCCGTCAAATGTCTCAAGGACACCCATCAAATATCACCCGGACACCGATCAAATATATTCAGGACACCCATCTAATATCTCCAAGAAACCCATCAAATATCTCCAGGACACCTATCAAATATCTCAAGGACACCAATCAAATATCTCAAGAAAATCCGTCAAAGATCTCAAGGAAATCCATCAAATATCTCCAGGAAACCCATAAAAATATCTCAGAGAACTCATAAAAATCACAAGGAAACAAAACAAAAATCTCAAAGAAAACCATCAAAAATAAAAAAAAACATCCAATTTCAGCAGGAATCCCATCAAATATCATCAGGACTCCCATCAAATATCTCCATTACACTAATCAAATATCAATGAAAAAGCTATCAAATATATTCAGGACACCCATCTAATATCTCCAAGAAACCCATCAAATATATCCAGGACACCTATCAAATATGTCCAGAAAACACATCAAATGTCTCCAGGAAACACATGAAATTTCTTCAGGACATCCATCAAATATCTTCAATACACAAATCAAATATCTTCTGGACACCCATCAAAATTACCAGGACACCAATCAAATATCTCCAGGACAACCAACAATTATCTTAAGGACACCCAACAAATATATCCAGGACACCGATCAAAAATCGTCAGGAAACCTATCAAATATCTCCACGAAACTCATTTAACGTCTCCAGGAAGCACATGAAATTTCTTCAGGACTTCCGTCAAATATCTTCAATACGCAAATCAAATATCTTTTGGACACCCATCAAATTTACCAGGACACATATCAATTATCTCCAGGACACAAACAAATATCTTGAGGACACCCAACAAATATATCCAGGACACCCCTCAAATATATGCAGGACACCCATAAATATCCCAATTACACAACTCAAATATCTCCAGGACACCTATCACATATCTCCATAGCACCCATCTAACATCTCCAGGACACCCATCGAATATCTCCAGGACACCCGTCAAATATCTCCAGGACACCCATCAAATATCTCCAAAATACCTATCTAATATCTAAAGGACACCGACCAAATATCTCCAGGATACAGATCAAATAACTCCCGGATATACATCAAATATCTCCAGGACACCCATCAAATATCTCCAGGGAACCAAACTAATATATCCAAGAAACCCAACGAATATATCCAGGGAAACCATCAAATTTATCAAGGAAACCCATCAGTTATCTCCCAAACACCATCAATTATCTCCAGGACATACACTAAATATCTCCAAGACACCCATCAAAAATATCCAGGACACCCATCAAATATCTCCAGGGCACCAATCAAATATAACAAGTACACCAATTAAATATATCCAAGACACTTATCAAATATCTACAATAATCCCACCAAATATCTACAGGACACCGACCAAATATCTACAGGACACCAGTCACATATCTCAAGGACACCCATCAAATATCTCCCGGACATCGATCAAATATCTCAAGGAAAGCCATCAAATATCTCCAAGAAAACCATCAAATATCTCCAGGACATCCATCAAATATCTCAAGGACACCAATCAAAATCACCTGAACACCAATCAAATATCTCAAGAAAACCCATCAAATATCTCCAGGAAACCCATCGAAAATCTCAACTCAACCCACCAAACATCTCAAAGAAACAAATAAAAAATAAAAAACTTCGAATTTCTGCAGGAAACCCATCAAATATCTAAAGGACACCCACCAAATATCACCAATATACCTATCAAATATTTCTAAAAGAGCCATCAAATATCTCCAGGAGATTCATAAAAAATTTCCAGGACACGGATCAAATATCTCCAGGACCCCCATCAATTATCCCTAAAACACCCATAAAATATATCCAGGACACCTATTCAATATATACAGAACACAGATCAAAAATCGTCAGGACACCTATCAAAAATCTCCAGGAAACCCATCTAATGTCTCCAGGAAACACACAAAAATTCTTCAGGACATCCATCAAATATCTTCAATACACAAATCAAATATCTTCTAGACACCCATCAAAATTACCAGGACACCAATCAAATATCTCCAGGACACCCAACAAAGATCTAAAGGACACCCAACAAATATATCCAGGACACCTATCAAATATCTCCATAGCGCTTATCTAATATCTCCAGGACACCCACGGAATATCTCCAGGACACCCGTCAAAAATCTCCAGCACACCCATCAAATATCTCAAAAACACCCATCAAATATCTCAAGGACACCCATCGAGTATTTCCAAAACACCCATCTAATATCTAAAGGACACCTACAAAATATCTCCAGGACATCGATCAAATATCTCCAGGAAACCCAACAAATATCTCCAAGAAACCCAACGAATATTTCCAGGAAAACTATAAAATTTATCCAGGAAAGATATCAACTATCTTAAGGTAACCTCACATATATCTCAAAGAATCATATCAAATATAACAAGGAAACAAATCAAATGTCTCATAGAAAGCCATCAGATATCTGACGGAAACCCATCCAATATCTCAAGGAAACCCATCAGATATATTCATTAAACATATCAAAAATCTCAACAGAACACATCGAAAAACACAAGGAAACAAATCAAAAATCTTAAGCAAACCCATAAAAAATCTCAACTGAACCCTTTAGATATCTCAAAGAAACCCATCAAAAATCTAAAAATAAACACCGAATTACTGCTGGAAACAAATCAAATATCTCCAGGACACCGATCAAATATCTCCAGGACACCCATACAATATCTCCAAAATATCCATTTAATATCTCCCGGACACCTACCAAATATCTACAAGACACCGACCAAATATCTCAAGGACACCCATCCAATATCACCCGGACACCGATCAAATATCTCCAGGTCAATCATCAAATATCTCAATAGAGCCCATAAAAAATCACAACGATACAAATAAAAAATCTCAAGGAAACCCATCAAAAATCTCAACTGAACCCACCAAACATCTCGAAGAATACCATTAAAAAATAAAAATAACATCGAATTTCTGCAGGAAACCCATCAAATATCCCCAAGACACCCATCAAATATCTCCATTACACCCATCAAAAATCTCTAAAAGAGCTATCAAATATCTCCAGGAGACCCATCAAATATCTCCAGGACACCGATCAAATATCTCTAGGACACCTATCATATATCTCCAGGAAACCAATCAAATGTCTCCAGGAAACACATGAAAATTCTCCAGGACATCTATCAAATATCTTCAATACACCCATCAAACATCTTCTGGACACCCATCAAAAATACCAGGACACCAATCATATATCTCCAGGATTTCCAACAAATATCTTAAGGACACCCAACAAATATATCCAGGACTCCCCTCAAATATATCAAGGACACGCATAAATATCCCAAGGACATATCTCAAATATCTCCAGGGCACCTATCAAATATCTGCATAGCACCAATCTAATATCTCCAGGACACCCATCTAATATCTCCAGGACACTCGTCAAATATCTCCAGGTCACTCATCAAATATCACCAAAACAACTATCAAATATCTCCAGGACACCGATCAAATAATTCCAAAACACCCAACTAATATCTAAAGGACACCGAAAATTTTTTTGGGAGTGAAAATTCATACCTCTCGACTGTTGTAGAGGAAAACCCCGGAATGTGGGAAAGTCCAAACTACAGAATGTTCAAAAGCCATAAAACACAATGTTATGAAGATAATTCTTGGGAGAGTGAAAATTCATAACTCTCGATTGTTGTAGAGGAAAACCCCGGAATGTGGGAAAGACCAAACTACAGAATGTTCAACAGCCATATAAACACAATGTTATGAAGATAATTTTTTGGGGGAGGGAAAATTCATATCTCTCGATTGATGTAGAGGAAAACCCCGGAATGTGGGAAAGCCCAAACTACAGAATGTTCAAAAGCAATAAAAATATTGTTATGAAGATAATTTTGGGAGAGTAGAAATTCGTAACTCTCGATTGTTGTAGAGGAAAACCCCGGATGGTGGGAAAGTCCAAACTACAGAATGTTCAAAAGCCAAAAACACACAATGTTATGAAGAAAATTTTTGGGGGGAGTGAAAATTAATAACTCTCGATTGTTCTAGAGGAAAATAACGGTATGTTGAAAACTCAAAACTACAGAATGTTCAAAAGCCATAAAAACAATGTGAATAAGAGAATTTTTGGGAGATTGAAAATTCATCACTCTCGATTGATGTAGAGGAAAACCCCGGAATGTTGGAAAGTCTGAAATACAGAATCCTCAAGTCATAAAAACATAATGATATGAAGATAATTTTTGGAAGACTGAAAATTCATACCTCTCGATTGTTGTAGAGGAAAACCTCGGAATGTGGGATAGTCCAAACTACAGAATGTTCAAAAGCTATAAAAACACAATGTTATGAAGATAAATTTGGGTAGAGTGAAAATTCATAACTCTGGATTGTGGTAGAGGAAAAACGCGGAATGTGGGAAAGTCGAAAACTACAGAATGTTCAAAAGCCATAAAAAACACAATGTTATGAAAAGAATTTTTGGGAGAGTGAAAATTCATAACTCTCGATTGTTGTAGAATAAAAACCCGGAACGTGGGAAAGTCTAAACTACAGAATGTTCAAAACCCATAAAAACACAATGTTATGAAGAGAATTTTTGGGGAAATGAAAATTCAAAACTCTCGATTGTTGTAAAGGAAAAACCTTGGAATGTGGGAAAGTCCAAACTACAGAATGATCAAAAGCCATAAAAAAACACAATAATCTTAAGAGATTTTTAAGAGAGAAAATAAATAACTCTCGAATGTTGT
>JAGDQP010021262.1:0-32003 GCA_022664845.1 Lepisma saccharinum | reverse complement strand
GATGACTAGAACGGTGACTAGAGGCATAAACGTGAAGGGTGACGATTCCCAAAAATTCCCTGCCGTCGTCTAAAAATGGCGGACATTTTTCAAAATTGCGGGAAAAGCTACAGTGGGATTTTAGGGGACTTTCAGTATGTTGTTCCTGACACATCCCCCTACTTCCATACCAATTTTCAGCTTGTTACTCATTTGTTCCTTTCTCAACCCTATCTTTACTGGACTAACACCCCTGCACACTGTTATGTTGTACGTACAAATGTACGCGAATTTTCGTAGTGATGTCATGGTGATACTCATGCGTGGTCCTGATATTACTGTTGCTGTTTATCTTACATATATGGACCACCTGTTATTGCATTCTACTGTGCAGTGCATGTTTGTTTTTGTGTTAGTACTGCCCACACACATTTTCGTTTCCAGCATGCATCTCATCGTTGTTCCCATTACGCGATATATGCCACCCACTGTACAGTACTGTCTCCCTGGCTGCCTCTACGCACGGCGTTTGCATCCTTTCTGAGTGTTGTCTCCCATCTTCGTGCATTGAGATGAATCTGCGTCTCTTTCGCATACGGGAGACGTATGCACCCAAAACAAAAACAGGTATTTTCCGTTTTCGTTTCTTCTTTCTCCCTGCTCCTTGCCACCCTCTTCGCTCTTTCCGTAGCACATTGTGGCAATGTTGGAAATCCGGAAATGTGTGATTGGTCCATTTCCGTATGTTCTGCTTTCTTCGCATGGGTGCGTCCTACCTCATTGCCTTGCGTCGACTATGGATAGTATTTCGTACATTTAACCTTTTCCGATATCTCTTCTCGTTCTCGCAATATTCCACACAATCTCATTTTGACCCCATGTTTATGCCCCTATTTGACCCTTTCAATGCGGTTGTTGGCCGATATAAAAAAATACGTGTCGCTTCTTTTTCGATGTTCTCTATGTCTGTGCAATCTTATCACAATCGGCGTGTTACACCTGGGTACCCTTCCTTGTAAGTAAAAAACACGGGGTCGAATCCCGGCGGGAGCGAGATTTTTCTTCATTTTTCTTTGAAAATATATTTTATATGTTCAAATTTATTATTAATAATTGCTTTGGCATGCAAATTGAGGCTACTGAAAGGTAGGATATATATAAATAAACCAAGTCTGGCCCGTGAGGTGTGCAAGGGGACACGGTGTGCAAGGCGTCCAAAGGGTGTAAGGTGTGCAAGGCGTCCCAAGGGAGTTGGGCGACGTGAGCTTCAGGGAGCCGCAGCCCTAGGTTAGCGGTAGGCATACGCAATTTTGTAATCAGTAGGCATACGGTAGCCCTCCACTATTTTTTTCATTTTTTAAAAATTAATTGCATAATAGGTAGCACTGTTCTCCTTGTCGGTGATATAAATCTTCCCTCCATTACCAGCAAAAGTTTTGATTTGGCTCAATCAACAAATAAATGCCAGAGTCTCTATCATTTTATGTTATATGATGACATGGAATCACATAATAATGTTACAAATAGCTTAGGGAGAACGTTAGACTTAGTAATCAGTAACCTTCCAAATGTAACAGTAGTTAGAGAACTACATCCATTAGTTAAAGAGGATGCTTACCATCCATCACTTTGTATAAGTTTTCCACGCGTTCGATCACCTAAACTCAGAAACAAAAGAAATTTATTAGGGTTCAATTTTCAGAAAGGGAATTATGTATATCTTTATAATGAATTAGCTAAAGCAGATTGGCAAAAGTTAAAAAAAAACATACGGATGTGAATGAAGCAGTTGATGAGTTCTATAAAGTAATTTATGCAATATTTCAAAAGTGTATTCCAAAAAAAAAGGCCAACGACAAAAACTTTTCCTTGCTGGTTTACAAAAAGTATAATAGACAAAATAAAAATGAAATGGCGTCAACGAGCTAAATGGCTTAAGGGGGAGGGAACGACCGAACATCAATATCACTATAAAGAGTACTGCAGATTACGTAAGGAAGTGAAGCGGGAAATTGAAAAAGCACATAATGCGTTTATTTCTAATGCCGAAAATAATATAACACAAGATCCACAACACTTCTGGTTCTATATCAAAAGTAAATCACGCCATCTTTCTCCAATACCCATGCTATATGAGGGACAGAACCTGACTGGCAACGATGAGGTAGCCACTGCTTTCGCTCAGTATTTTCAATCTATTTACAATAAATCTTCCTCAATTAAAACGACTGACAATATACTTGATGAAGACTCACAGGAGGAATGTCAGAACTTATTCCACGTTTTAGAAATAAGTATAAGTGACATTCAAAAGGCCATACAGAAACTGAAGCCGAATAAGGCAGTTGGGCCTGATAGTATACCAGCTTATATTGTGAAGGGTTGTAGTGATATTTTTAAAGAACCGCTATATACGTTATTTAATTTATCAATAAGAGCAAGTGTATTTCCGGATATGTGGAAAGAATCAATTATATGTTCAGTTCCGAAAGCAGGCAATAAAAATAAAGTTGACAACTATCGTCCTGTAGCCATATTATCAACGGTTGCTAAAGTATTTGAAAGTGTCATTTATGATCAGGTCATGCAGCACGTTAAGCCGGTACTTTCAATATATCAACATGGCTTTTTACAGAAAAGATCTACTGTAACTAATCTGGCTATAATTACAGACTTCATAGCTTCCGCCATAGACAATAAAGAACAAGTAGATGTTGTATGCACGGATTTTAAAAAAGCATTCGATACTGTAGACCATAATATACTAATTCAAAAGCTTTCCATATTCAGTTTTAGTCCTTCTATGATCCATTTCTTCAAGTCTTATTTGAGTAACCGTAGACAATCCGTTCTATATAAAGAATATAAAACCAATTGCTTTTATGTCGGTTCCGGTGTTCCTCAGGGATCTAATCTTGGTCCTCTTCTGTTATTATTATTTATTAATGACTTACCACACTATATTCAAAATTCTGGTAAGCTGTTGTTTGCAGACGACTTAAAAATATTTGTCAATGTAAAGTCCTTGGATGACTGTCTACTGCTTCAACAGGATTTGTCCAGTATACTGAAATGGTGTTCTAGGAATAGACTTGAAATAAATATTGGTAAGTGTAAAGCCATGACCTATAGCAGACGGGAAAAAACTTACGATTTCACTTACTCGATCAATGAAATAAGCTTAAAAAAATTGGATACAATTAAAGATTTAGGTCTTACATTCGATAGTAAACTAACCTTTTCGCCACATGTGGTAAATATAACCAATGATGCATATAGAAACCTATTATTTCTTGTTAGGACAACCAAAGAATTTGCAAATGATAGCACTTTGAAAACTCTTTACTATTCCTATGTTAGGTCCAAACTTGAATATCCCTCACTTATATGGAATACCTCTATGAAAGCTAGTTGCCAGAAGATCGAACACGTACAAAGCAAATTTTTACGTTTTCTCACATACAAACGGACTGGTTTCTACCCGAAATACGAATCTTACAACAATTTAATCGATAATTTTAAATTTCAGAAACTTGATCAAAGACGAAAATTAAACGACTTACTTTTCTTGTACAGACTTTTGCACAATAAAATAGACTGTACAGAATTAATTGAAAAAATAATTATTAAGGTCCCATCCCTCAGAACGCGCGAGGGAAATAGTGGCCTATTATACTGCAGAAAAGCTCGTACAAACGTATTAAATGTGTCACCTACATGGAGAACTAGTGCTACATATAATGCAATAGGTAAGAATTGTACAAATTTGGACATATTTGGAAATTCGGAAGAACTGTACAAAAGATTAATACAGAATATATTGTAAAAAAAAAATGAGAAAGAGAAAGAAAAAGAAAAAGAAACTTTTTGGACAAGAAAAAGGGTAGAGATGTTCTATTATTTGTGTCATTAAATGTACCAATGTAACAATTATTGTAGACGCTATAAATAGGCATTAAGGCCTGTTGTGTCGATGAAATAAATAAATAAATAAAAATAAATAAATAAATAAATAACCTGGGCGTTTCTCCCTCACTGAGCTGCATTTTTGGTTACCATGGGTTAGCGGATGTTAGATAAGGTCAAGTTCGCACAGAAAGATCGAAATGTATTTTGAAAGAAAGAAACGAGAGTGTAAAGATACGAGTACATAACCGAACCTGACCTCACATAGGCTACCCTAACCCATGGTCATTAATTTTATATAATGTACAACAAATGGAAGAAAGTAATTATTAATAATAAAAAATATATTTTTAAGACAAGAAGAAGAAAAAATTTTGCCCGCCGGGGATCGAACGCGTTTTTTTTATTTCCTGAGCCGTTTATTTTTTATTTCCTAGCAACGCGCCACGCTAGGCAGTTGGCAACTGGTGTTCTCGGTGCGGTATTTAAATTACCAACCGTTTACATCAGCCACTTCTGCCAAAAGCACTCTGAACGCAGAATTTCTAATAAATCTATTTTTATTCTTACTGGTTGGAATTGGCGAAGCAACTGGGATTTACTTTCATGAAAGATAGTTCTGAAATCAAATAGATAGATAGATAGATAGATAGATAGATAGATAGATAGATAGATAGATAGATAGATAGATAGATAGATAGATAGATAGATATCGCTGAGGGAAGCGAGTTTAATGATGGTTGATTTAATAATACATATGTTATGGTCTGTGTAGCTAAGTGGTGAGCTTGTCCGACTCTCGTTCTGAAGTTTCTGGGATTCCCAGTCTGGATTTCAAAATATATTATTCAAGCAATTAAGCGCTGTAAATGATGTTCGCGATTGTTCCCGAAAGAGATTTATCCTGTAAAGGGAGAAAAACACAAGACAGAGAGAGGGGGGGGGGGGAAGAAGGAGAGATACGCAGACTGTGTGTTCATAAGCGTTAAAATTTAATTTATTTCCACGTTTTGCACCATTTTTCTTTCCCTCTTTCCTTGTTTTCTCTTCTCTTTTTTGGCTTTTCACGTCTTCTTCCATGCTTTGTGTGTGTGTGTGTGTTTGAACAAGACAAGAATGAGATTTCCGTCTAACTCTTTCGTGGTTCTCTAAATCATGCTGAAGGACTAAAGCTTTCTTCTTCCAAATGGATAAATATGCTATGTTTTCGCGCATATTTGTACTGTCATGTTGGTTGTCTAACTATTAGGCGTACAGTGTAACAATTCTCCTGGAGGAAAAAGTTACTATTTCTTATAGTTCCGACTTCCATTTACTTTTGTAAGTAAGTGTACCTGAAGTGTCTGAGGCTCATTTTCTATTTGCAGTATGCTTTTAATTGAAAAAGTCCAGGAAAATATAGGATGTAGAGCTCACGTTCAGTGTGAGAGCTGATACTATTTCCCCCAATATTTCAATGAATTTGAGTTTCACCTACCTCCTCACGTCTTTGGATAAGCTAGTGTAAAACATACCAATTGGCACTATATGTAAAATTCTCAAACTCTTGTAAAAATCAATTGCTCGTCTCGTAATTCCTCAAACTTTCCTTCAAAATTAGGATCCCTAGCTCGAAGAACACGTTGCCTACAAGGGATTGCTTTGTTGGACATGTTGCCAAGACGAGTTGAGAGTCGCACACTACGGCAAAATGAAAAAGTATAATAAGAGAGAGATAAACGAAACTAGCAGTAAATCCAAAACCACACGTAACTATTATGGTACGTCTGAGAGACCACTTGCCACCCCCAACACTACATACAACCGAGCTATTAAAGCGTAAGCTTCACAGTGCGTAGCCAACTCCAAAATGAAAAGGTATAGAAAAGGATTTACTTGTGGTTCAAGACATAAGCAAAATGTAGCAAACGAAAAAATGGAACGGTCTAGGAGACGGTCCATAGTACTTAAGGGTGTTCTGTTTCTATTCAGGGTATTCATTTTATGTTCGTAGTATCCTAATTTGTGTTTAAAATAAATCACAATACAGAGATAAATGAAACTCTAACTAAAAACTGTATTAGTTTATAAATAATGTAGTTCCAAGCAATAAACCATTTGCAAAAAAAGAATCTAAGATACTGGGCTTCTAACTCAACAACCCATGTTCAAATCTTGCTGCAGTTGTAACTTTTTCCCAGTACCAAATCAACACCGTGTGATGTGTCGATTTAACATAAAAAAGGTAGTCACGCTGCGACATCGCATTGTGTCTCACTAATACAGCTACTTTTTACTGTGTAGGCAAAGAACATAGTTAATTTCAAAATTTATGTTTCCCCAGAGAATGCACATCCTATCGGATTTACCTCTAGAATATTGATATGGCGCATGACGTGATACCACCGATCGTGTGAGAACGAGACCAAAATGGTCGCCAAGATTGAAACGAATTAACAACCCCGAGCAACAAGACTGCAAACTAGTCTTCATTTCACGGAACTTGACAGAGCGCCAAATCCAAACTTAACATGGAGCAGGGTTGTTCATCTTCCGTTTACACCATGAAGTGTTCTCGAATTTAAGGTGAAGGAGTAATAGATTTTGGTAGAACCTACAGACTATATAGTGTGTCCCAGTTCTTCATATCGTAGGAATCGGACGTGCAACAACTATATATTGGTCATGTCAAGCAGTGGGAGGGAGGAATGAAATAAAACTTTGGGAGGATAAGGAGCTATCATTTATTTTGATTGGTCATGGAGTTGTATTCAGCTTTAGAACTGCAATTAGTAGTATCATTATTCATATACATAGAAATTCCAAAAACAAAACCTTGTTTGCCTATATTATGGTTAAAAATATTAAATTGTCAATAATTCCAAAAATGTTTGTTAGAAATGAAAAAGAAATTAATAATAATATAAAGTAAGAATTATTTTAAATGAGAAATAAAGTAAATAACATTATTAAAATGATAGTTGACTATGCAAGGTTTTAGTTTTTTATGGTGCTGCCATCTAGCGAGAAATTTGGCTATGATCTGAATTAATGTATTAATTATATTAATTAATTCTGATAATGGATTTGTCAACATTCTTTTTAATCAATGATTAATACTTGAAATTCAAATATTTGATCATAAACAGTAATATGGTGATATGGAGTTACTGTCACATATTCCACACCTAAACAAAGATATTGATTACATTAAGAAATTGATTAAGATTTCGCAGTTAGTTAACTTTCATTTGTTATTTTAACCTTTTTCATATATGATTTACATTATACTTCCAGATTTTCTTCATTATTATTTCCTTTTAACTCTATTCGTGTAGCAGTTGGGATGCTATTTAATACCACAACACTATGACCTGAGACTAGTTTGTTATAAATTGTTTGAGTTCGTAGGTCATTTAAATAATTAATCTCCATTATTTCTTCCGCAGATATACCTATAAGTTTTGGATCTGGAATTAGGTTAATGACATTAGTTGATAAAGTTTCTTCCACTTGAATCAGTGACTGTTCATCTATAAAATAGTTTTCACTTTTGTACTGTGTTTGTAATGATTGTAATTGATCATTACGTATAATTTTGCAACCTTTAACGAACAGTGATGTTTTATTTTAAAATCTTTAGATAAACTTTGAATCGATGTAGCTTATGTTGTAACTTATTCAACTCTTGTATTTCAATAGGTAGCTTCTTAGGCTTTAGTTTATTAGATACCTTATTTAATAGAGGAGTAAGAGGCGATTGGTGAAGGACTGAAATACTGACACTCTCTCACTTGTACATGTGATAATTTTGCAATTGATTGATTCCTATAAATCATAACTAGGGATTTCATTGGTAACTTAGAACGCATTTATCTTAGATGTCGTTTTAAGAACTATAATATCTAATGTTGCATTGATGTCTAATTTTAAAGGATTGGTGTTTAAACTATCAACAAGCTTGACTTTCTTTATATTTGTTCTTGATTTAGGATAGTTACGTCCTCTTCCATTTGCATATCTTCTTTTCTTCTTTTTAGCATTTTGATTTTCATATTCCGTGAGTTTTATTTTTGTTTTAATTGCTTCTATCGATTTTTCGTTCTGAGGCCTTTATTTTGTCTTCTTGGTCGACTTTCTTCCTCCATTTCAGTTTCTTCTTGTAAATCGCGATATTTTATTTTATTACCATAGTTACTTGTTACTTGGTAACCATCCATAGACAAGGTTATATTAGACCTTTTGTTTGATATAATGGGTTCTTTCCTTTTTATTTGCGCGGAATTATAAGAGCTTATTCCTTTTCTCGAAATATTGTTTTCAGTTAGAGGATTTGTATATATGCATTCATCCACATACGCAATCATCTCTAATTCTTGTTGCTCATGTTTTTCAAGTTGATGTTCGATTATTCTCTTTCCGTTTTGCGCTTTTCTTGAATTTGATTAAATATATTTTTTATTTGTTCTCTTTGATTTTCAGAGATGGTATAGTGTTTTTGTTTTCAATATTACTTTCATCTGATTTTATGGATTTTAATGTCTATATCATCCTCTTTCAATAACATATAATTATCTTTGTAATTCAATGTGATTTCGTTAAAGTCTTTCAAACATTGCTGGCCTAAAATCAAGTTTGGGGGTAAGTCTTCTACTACAAACAACTGATCCGATAAAGGTAGTTGGATTGTAAATCTACCATTTATCTTGTTATCCGCACCACAAAATGATCGTAGTCGGATGTGCTCAACACCACAGGCATCTAATGTAATGCATGGGTATTTGAGTTTTAGTTGTCAAATATCTCTCTTTTTAAAACATTATATGATGCACCTGTATTTATTAAAATATGTATTGGAACATCTAAGCTATTGGAACGCATAGTTTTGAGATATTTACGCTTTTGTTTTAAATACATGCAGTCCCAGGTGGTAAGATTACTCATATCGGTAATAAAAGCATTGGTATTGATGTTTGAAGTTGTTATTGGACTAATTCCTTCTTGCCTAATCTCTGATTCGAAAGGATTGGTAGTAGATGTTGTTACTAAATTTAGTGTTTGGTTGTTAGATGTAGAAGACCTATTAGCTAAGGATGGAGATTGTTGTGCTTTTTCATATCTTCTATTCCCTCTATTCATATGATTTATATTTATTTTATTCCCTTCAGCATACGGCAAAAATCGTTTAGTAAGCTGTTGATTTCGTATATAATTAATAGAGTCGCCTCCTGAATTAACATTGCGATTTAACTTGTTTTCTTGTCTTGTGTTCTACTGCTGTTGTAATTAGGACTGTATATATCTTGAGTACGAGACTTGAATCTAAATGAGTTCAATCTCCCCCCACTTAAATGTAAGTTGTTTATAGTTTGACAATTTCAGAAAGGCAGATTCCTTTCTATATGTAAAGGAAGAATTTCCAATAGTCTTGCTGCTGACTATAGAAGTAATATGTATGTCGGCGTACGAAGGAAGTTGCTGTTATTCTGGTATCTGTGGCTTATTAATAAATAAAATAATTAGGATGTCTTTCCCCTACCTGTCAGATTTGTGTACAGTGACAATATTAACCATTTGGAGACAGTCCTTTTAGTGAACAGGTTGAATTTTACTGAGTTCCATCCTGCTCTGTACCTAATTGGACTAGGCTGATTGTTTATACCCGTTGTTTGCAGAATTGACAAGGCTTTCAAATGGCACCTTACTTATAGAGCTATGACGTAAGAAGATATCTTAATAGGAAATGTTCAGGGAATTCCACTTCTTCTACACTTTTTCTCAATTTCACTCCCTTTCTGCACGTCCACTAACTGTGCTATATTTATGATTCACAAGACGTTTTATTCAGGAACACGGACAGTTTCCACTAGTACCACGCTTATTGATTTGTGATATGAGACTCAGAGATTTAAGGGAAATTAGGTAAGTTTCTTTAAATTTCCCGATTTGGGGAACTTCGAAAATCCATAGTTTACTAACGCCATCCGTCATTCTAATGCCGAAGATATATGCTATTTACTAAGTGAAAAACATAGTTTGACATATCTCTATTTATTTCCAATTACGATTTTTGAATTTCGAGTCGGTGTATAGAAATGCGGTATTTACAATTTTCATTATTATGTTAGTTATCGAAGTGGAAGAGAGGAGTGCGTGCAAGCGAGGTTTATGTCGCTCTATTTCTGGACCTCTGGAGCTCCGTTGTAGCACTTTTACACACATACATTGAATTCAAAGAAAAAATGTGAAGTCTTCCTATAGGGTGGTAGCTTCGACTGTCATATATGGGGCTCGAACAGTACCCGAACCCTAACCGTTCCCTATGTGGCTTCACTTGTGATTTGATTCTAGTTAACTCTCCTTTTGCTTTTTATTTGACTAATTAATTAATTAACCTTCAACATACACAAAATGCTTGTTTCCTCAATAATGCAACGTGATATACAATCATCATTCACACACATATGCTTCGATATATACAATGAATCAGTTCCGCAATTGTTAAGTCCTGGTACAGCAGCCATCTGGTAACACCTGAGTGCTTGGATCCTCGTAATCACATATTCCTGTAAAGGGAGCTGACGACCGGGTTGTGATTCACAATGACAATGCCTCTCCTTAACATACACCGGTGAGTATACTCTTGACTGTGCTTTACCTCCTCTTTGCGCTTTCTCTGCCGTTGATGAGGCCTCCTTTCCCTAGAATCATCAGGGGCTTCTCAATGCTCTGTAGGCGTGGACTTCACTGGACTGCCGTCTTCTTTAGTGCGACGACTCTTAGCACGTCGTGGATCCCTTGCTGCGTTTTCGCTTCCTCATGCACCGCTCCAACGGCTCTATCTTTTCGTGCGAATCTTCTTTACTTCCAGCGGACGAGGGCTGATCTGGGCAACCGACTGCATCGAATCGAGGCCGCAACGTGTCTGGCTGGGCTCTTTCGGTCAGAGGTGATATCTGGGGTAAACCTGGGCTCCGCTCATAATCATGTCTCCACTGGTCACCCATCATTTAATGGATCCTGGTATCTAAAATCTGCAAAATGCGTGATCACTCCCTGTGCGCCTTTCCTCGTAAATCCTCGGGACACCACTTGGCACTGTTTCCATGCTCCCGACGATATCGATCATCCCTCATGGTATTCAAATGGGGTCTCTGGAACGGCGCTATCGTTCCCTCTTTCTGTAGGACATTCCTCATATCTTCAAACATAGCTGTCATCTGAGATTTTAGCCTGTGTTAATTATGGTAAATTATTGACTGGCAGGAACTGAGAAACTAATATTCGCTGCTCACACACATATGCTCTTATGAATACTTCTTAGGTTACTGTAATATAGAGGGAACCTCTGGTTACTCCACCGCAGGCTAAATATCCCGGTTCTCCCTATTCTTACCGGGAGCGGTCGATTCTTTATATATTATCATATTCCACTGTAAGTAGATCTGACGAATGGATGTCCATGTGCTCCTGGCAATCACAATTATCCTGTCCAGTCATCTTGACGCCGTCTTTCTCCACCGACGTCCCCAATTACGGTGATCAGGCCTACACGACTCTGTTCTGATGCTTCTATCTGAATGGTCCTGGCTGATATTTTCAAACTGATTGATTTCCAATGGCTTATTTTGCCGTTCTTTCTCCCGATATTAATTGAAATCGTCATCAGAAACCTGCGTGAAGGGCTTCAATTCCAACAGCTGAATTCGGGCTCTCCTTTGATCCTCGTTTTTCAGTTAGCTTCCGCATTCTTCTGGACTCTTGTGACTTCTCATTTGACAAATAGCATTGCTTGGCTCGGGCGCTCAATCAACTTTCTTCCATGTGGACCGTATTCCCGTCTTTTAGAACTTGGTATTGTTGACAACTACCTTCCCATGAGGGTTTATTACTTACTTCCTCTGCCATCACTTCTTTTTCGACATTCACCGCTTCTCCTGGTGGTTCCTCCGTACCTCCAATACCCTCCAGCTTCTCCGCTTACTTACTCACTTCAATCCTCGTTACTTGCTCCTGCACGGAGGAAATGCTTGTGACTGCGGCGCGTAGCATCTCATCTATACGTGGGTGACGCATAGCTGTGTTAGCGTGCACGGGTGACACTCTTACCTCGAATTCTTTCTTAGCTTGTAGCATTTGAATGCAGCAGGTAGCCGCCGCTTCTGCTTTCTTCGTTTTCTCATCAATGTTTTTTGCCAACTCTTCCTAGTTGTGTTGGAATATGGCTGCGATGCTCTTCATTTCGTTGTCAACGTCTAACCACTGTGCCTCCGAGTCTGCCATCAACTGTCTTAAAAATTGCTCTATCTACCGGAAATACTGTTCCTGTTTCATCTGGACTTCTTGTTTCTCTGTCAGTTTCTCCTGTAACAGCTGCAAACACTGGTCTTGCTTTATCTGAACCTTCTGCTGTTGCTCTGTCAATTTATCCCGTTGCTGTTGCAATTGCTGCTATTGCTTCATCTAAGTCTCATGTTGGTGCCTTATCATCTCCGCTGGTAGTCTTGATACGTCTTCTAATGAATGGTTTCCCGACGTAGCTTCTTCCCTTGCTGCGAGTGTGGTCACTTTTTAACATCGACTGAAAATCCCTAGCTCCGCCTCCAACACGCAATCATCGTTTATTCCATGTTGCTTCTCCCTTTGTTTCCCTGAGATTTCGGAAAAGCTGACATGCATCCAGACGTCATATCTCATGCACTATAGATTTTTTCACCCCTCTATACAAGTCATGTATAAGGTTGTTGCACCCTCATTGATGGGTGAATTATGAGTTTCATCGCGTCAAACTCCTGTAATGCGTGTGTGTACCATTTCTGCTTCCCTTTCTTTGCTTTGAGTCGTTGCCGTTTGCCGCACCTTCTTTCTTCTATCCACAGGGACAACGTCGTTCCAGGCTTTCGACACCATTATGATAGTCTATTTCTGGACCTAGCTAGAATCTAAAGACGTGGAGAGCGCTCTTTCTGGAGCTCCGTTTTGGCAGTATTACTCAAACACATTGAATTCAAAGAAATAATGTACAGTCTCCCTATAGGGCGGTAGCTTGGACTGTCACAGGTTTATACAAAATACTTTGAGAATTCACGATGCAATACATAAGACACAAATGCCAAACTTCTCCACTAAAGAAACAGTAGCAGCAGCCAAATAGAATTTTTGCTCATCAGTTACCAATATTGCCACTCAGAAAGTACTTCAGACGCAAGAATTGTTTCACTTTGAGCTTTCGGAAAATTCAGTTTTATTGGACAGAGAAGGAAGACTTACCAAGGGTGTCAAAAGTAGCATAATTGAAGTAAAGGAGCGCGTTCATTCTGTAGTTCATGAAAATTTCGTACTACGAAGTTCTGACACGTGCTATATCTTTGATGCTATGAAATGTTCACGAAAATTAATGAACAAAGACAAATGGCCACCGCTTACAATGATTATGTGTCGAATTTAATAGGTGAGTGTGGGAGAATAGATCGTATTTTTGACAGTTTGAACATAACAGAAATTCAAGATGCTTCATGGAATACCTCCAACTGGTTTTATAAACAGTCTTCCTCGAAATTAGGACTTTATTCGTAGGAATTTGTAAGGGCAACGTTGTCTTTTCATTAAGGGAAAAATACATTAGACATCCATGGAAACGGTGCTGCCATCTTGCGTTAGAATTTGTTGCTTTACATTAATCTTAAACATTTTTTATATCGAAAGCTAGAGAATAAAAAGCATGGATGAGACGTAAAACGTCCATGCTTTTGGACAAGCTATAATTTTGATGACGTCACTACCCCAAAACCTGCGGGATTGGGACAAAAGACCCAAGTGGTTCATATTATTAGTGAACGCTAGACAACAGAATAGCAATAACTTCCTTCGTACGCCAAATTGCGTACAACTTTATGGTTGGCCCCTGGACTACAAGATATCTTTTTAGAATCTCATGGTCAGACATATTACTATCAATATTCCTGAATTTGGCTATTAGGCGAAATGGCTGCATCTCATAATTGTCAATATTTGTCTACTTAATTTTGGTCTCCATTAATTCCTTTTTTTGCTTTTCCATGTTCTCAGTGCATGCAATAATATTTTAAATATGCACTACAGAAGTCACAAAAAAATCCCTAAATATCTACGTTTGTACAGTAACAATCATTTGGCTGAATCACACATACTTACCATATCCAATTTACTGCTCTCCGAAATTTCTAAGCACTCAATATATAATTTTAAAATGGTCAAATATTCTTTGGGATTTGTCTACTAATGTTTCCATACCAACATGGTATTCCTGAATAATCTTAGGTTTTCATATGGCTTTTGGACAATAAACTTTTATTCCTAAAATGTTTGCTCAAAAATCTGCCATGTTCAGATGATGGTTTATCTATCATACGTTGACTGTAGTCTTAATTATAATCTCTATCACGTTCAGGAAATATTTGGATCTTTCTGCATGGGTAATTTGCATAATCTTGAAATGTTTATGATAGAACCCTATTTCTACTTACATGAAATTCTGGTAGTCCATCTCTTTCCATGTTGTTATAAACAGAATTTCCATCTACAGGTGAATTAATTAGTTGAGTAGTTCTATTTGTATTATCTTTCTACTACACTGAATTCTTCCACACTAAAATAAAATTAACTTGAGAAACGATTTCAGAGATTTGATTACTCTGATCTTCTAATAACTTTTCTGTTGATGTAATGTGGGAACTTATTTTGTCATCAACTTCAGTGCTTAAACGAAAGATTTCCTTTTCTTTGGTATCAGTTTTCTCTTGGAATTTTAATTCTAATGTATATCATTTTCCTTCTATTCTATGCTGATGTTCGTCTAATTATTTTGAATTAAGTTCCATGTCTTGACATATCTGTTCTGTTAATTTTGGTTGAAAGTCTTTTGCTTCCTTTTGAAATTGTTTTCTTTCCTCTTCATTGGCTTCTTCTTATAATACAGTTGGGATGCATTTTAGATATCGCCCAGGTCACAGCTTTACTTTGTTCTATGGTTAGTTTATTGATAATATGCTAACAGTAAAGGAATTTATTCTCTGTAAAGTAATAGATACACTCATATTCCCGTTATTGGTATTTAGGCTATACTGGAGATGTATGTTCAGTTTATATCATTAGTATAGCACTTCCAGGCGTAGGAATCGGGAATGCAAAAACTATATATTGGTCATGGCAAGCAGGTGAGAGGGAGGAATGAAATAAAACTCTGGATGGACAAGGAACTATCATTTATTTTGATTGGTCATAGAGTTGATTTCAACTCCAGAACTGCAATTAGCAGTGCCATTATTCATATACAGATGCTTATCAGAATAATGGAAACACCTGAACGAAAGTGCAACTTACCAGATTAATATGGTGTCGGGCCACCTTTCGCCTTCAGAACAGCCTTGATGCGACGTGGGATGGAGGCATACAGGTCGTGAATGGTAGCAAGTGGAATATTACACCATTCCTCGTGCAGGGCATCGGCCAGTTCTGTGAGAGAGGATGGAGGTGGAAATCGTCGCCGGAGTCGTGTTTCCAAGATGGACCACAGATGTTCAATTATGTTGAGATCTGGGGATTGGGCGGGCCAAGGGAGGTGTTTAACTTCATCCCGATGTTCCTCAAACCACGCTGCAACAACTCCAGCTGTGTGAATGGGTGCATTATCATCCTGGAATGTGGCGTCATAGGCCGGGAACAACATCCGGACCATAGGATGCAAGTGGTCTCCTAAAATTGCGACATAATCGTTGGCAGTGATGCGTCCGCGAAGTGTGACCACAGGACCCAATGAAAACCATGATATTGCGGCCCACAGCATCACCGTGCCGCCGCCATGTTTCACAGTTGGGCGGAGACACTGCAGATCATACGCTTCTTTGGGCGTTCTCCACACATAAACACGGCCCGTGGTTTGGAATAGGGTGAATGGTGACTCATCCGACCATACCACACGTTTCCAGTCGTCAACGGTCCAAGTTGCATGGTCGCGGCACCATTTGCGGCGTGCTAAAGCGTTCTGGTCCCTGATGAGAGGTTTGGCCCGTGCAACACGACCCCGTAAGTTCATGTCATGTAATTCGCGGCGGACTGTGATTGTCGAAACAGGTTGGGGGAGGTGCTGATTGAGTTCCTCCGTCACTTGCGCCGCAGTGGCACGATGGTTCCGCGTGACAATGCGCTTTAATACCCGGCGTGCCCTGTCACTGATGCTTTTCTTCCGCCCACTGTTCCGCTTCCCCGATGTGGTTTTCCCGTGTGTTGTGTAGGCCGTCATCACCTTCGACACTGTCCCTGGCGACACACCTAACACACTAGCCACTGCCGTCACACTCACTCCACATAACCGCGCACCAACAATTTGCCCTCTTTGAAACTCTGAGAGGTCTCCCATTTTACACTACCTCCGTCTGCTGCAGCCACTGCACACTCCTGTTCCACGACGCCTGACGTAGTATGGAGACCGACCTAACACACCACCACCAGCAGTCCGGCGCTGCGGTCGCCACGACACCACTGCCAACCCATACATCTGACGTGTTGCCAACTACAGGTGTTTCCATTATTCTGATACGCATCTGTACATAGAAATTCCAACAACAAACCTTGCTTGCCTTATATACTGTATATACTAGTGCATTAACTTCAATAGTGGTTAAACATATTAAATTGTCAATAATTCTAAAAATATTTGTTAGAAATGAAAAAGAAGTTAATAATAATATAAAGTAAGAATTGTTTTAAATGAGAAATAAAATAAATAACATCATTTGATAGTTAAATAAACAAGGTTAAAGTTCTTTTTGTGCTGCCATCTAGCGAGCAATTTGGCAATGATCTCAATTCATTGATTAATTATATTAATTAATTCTGATAATGGCTTTGTCAACATTCTTATTTGTAATCAATGATCAATACTTCAAATTCAAACACTTGATCATAAATATTAATAGGGTTATATGGAATATGGGGTAACTGCTACAAACATAAGGTATAAATATAATAAATATATAACAAATATGAGATAATCGCTGTATAAATTTTAGAAATGTTGTGACTATGGTTGGCCAAACAGATCTGGATATCGAATATCCGGATTCGAGTTTCGGATATCCAGATATCTGGCCTTTCGGATTCGGATCCAAGTTTTGGATAATCGATTCTCGGATATCTGGGGCGTGGATGCATCATCGTCTTCTTTCCTAATTCGTATTTTGGGCGATTTTTTTCTGCTATCAAATGGGAAGTCTCTTTTCGGTTTTTTTGGTCTTCATTTTGTAGTGTTTAGCGGGCAGAGAGGGAAAGCAGGATCATAGAGAGAGAGAGAAGAAATTTCTGAGTTGTGTATGGATTGCAAGACTACTACCTTTGAAACCAGTAATATAATATTCGGTCACTAATACATATATTTGAGTGACAAAATGAAAACTAATTATCAATTGTACTTTATGTCCCTTCTAGCTCCACTCTCCCCATCACCAACCAACTGTATCCACACCTGTTCCTACCCTTTGTCCTGTGACGTGGTTATCAGTAGAGCTAGGATTTTTATGTAATATCAAATTGCGAAATATGTACATACATATGTAACAAAACTAATGAAATATGTAGAATAATATCTAATTAAGGTAAAATATGTAATATCAAATAAACCAAATGTGTACTGCAAGGATGAACATTTACCTTTGTTTATCTTTCCATACACACAACGGTGATTTATTAGATTAATGTTTTCATAATTTACCTTACTAGCACTTTGATGCACATAATTTCGACATATTTTTATGTAGTTTACATAAATTACTTAATAAGAAATGAATCAGATATTTATCCCAGGGATAAACATTTGGTTATTTTTTCATACATAAAATGACGATGTAATTATAGCTTTGATAATTCACTATCAGATATTTTGGACTATTTCCTACGTTCTTAGATTGCTGCCGATCAGGGAGGAATATACTTGTATGTGAAAACGACCTTATGACCTCGCAAAGTCTCACTGGGGCACATTTACTGGGGCAAGCGGTCCCGTCATGCTTATTTCGACCTACATTTACTCCAGAGAATGTCTGGAAATCCCCTGTATCTTTTGGGGAATCCCTTGCAAAATTTAGAATTTACATTTTTGGACAGAGCAAGTTCGAGGTCTTTGACGAATTCTATGTTAAAGTTATCGAAAATATCTAACGTTTCAGCTCTAGGCTTCATTTTCCCATACTTACGGCAGCCTATAGCGCCAAAACGATGCATTTATGCACCCTCGATAGTTCGTACTTTTTACCCCTTATTTTCATGTCAGCAATCTGATGAGGTGGTTTTGTACGTATTGTTTTGCTACACCTGACAATCTCGAATAGCTCATTGACTGACAATCTCGAATAGCTCTTTGCCCCGCGGGTCTTTTTTAATGTAGTCGAACAGTAAAGTTTAGACAAAATATTGCAAAATATGTGAGTTTATGTAGAATCAACACGAAATATGTAACATAGAACGAAATATGTAAAATAAAATTCAAAAATAGTGATGCTAATGTTACGATTCATGAACATTTCTACTTTCTTGCGTCCTACATAACTGCAAATAGAATATGTAATTACATAAAACTCCTAGCTCTAGTTATCAGTCACTATTCAATAAATATTGCGTTGTTAAAAGGAAATACCAAAAACATGTCCTACCTCCACCTGCTTTTATGCGTGCAGGGATCTAAAAAAATACAAGATAACTTTCCAAAATTCATTTGCTTTGAGAAATAAAACATGTATTGTAGAAAAAAGAAAATAAAGGATTTTTAAAATTGTTCCTATCAACTAACTTTGGACAAGAAAACAATAGCAATCAAATACACAACTATTTCTATAAAATATATTTTTCTCAGTTTCAGGTACTTTTAATTAAATTGGCTTTATTTATGGCCTCTTGTCATTTTCGGCTCAGGCCGGAATGATGTAGGCAGCAGATGATGAAAGTATTGGCCACATCTTTTCTTAATTTACCATCCCGGCATCGCAGTCTCAGATGCAACATAATAACTAAGTCCCAATATTGGTCTTTGAATCTGCGATCGAAATCGCACAAATCCATTGGACCGAATATCCAAAACGCCGAAGATTCGGATTTCGTATCCGAGTTTCGGATCTTCGGAACCGGATTCGAGTTTCGGATATCCGGATACGGATCCGAGTTTCGGTCCGGATTTGGCCATCCCTAATCGTGACAGAGGGCACCGATTTCGAACACACACCAGTTCCCGTAGTCGGCCATTTTCACATAAATGCCATTGAAACTAGACCTATTTTACCTAAAATGTGAATAAGCAAATTATGTCCAGCTTCCGGAGAGCTTTAACTTGGTACTGTGAACGACCGAGAAAATATATACTTTTTGAACATGTTAAAGCAACAATGGTCGGAGAAAATAGTGCTTTTTGTTAGTTATTTTGACCATAAACTGAGTTTAGAAAGACTAAATGCCATGTGAACGTCTTCCTCCAGGTCTACAAAGGAATCTGGAATGTCTGTGAAATATGCGGTTGATGGAGTGTTAATTATTAGCGAGAGGCTTTTTGTTGTGGTCGTTCTTCGTAGCTCTTTGAAAATACTTTAAAGATGGTAGAGCGGTAAAATACAGTTAATGTGAATTATTTGGTGAACTCCGTGAGCTCATTTCGGACGTTAGCTTTAAAGACAGGGATCCGAATTGTCAGAGCCTTTCGGCTTGAAATCTCCTGAAATACGGTAATATTTTAAGAAATTACATTTTTCAGTAACACGTTTTAGCAACGATGATCAAAACAGCAATTTCGCGTATGTTATTCAATTTAAATCGAATGAAGATAAAGTTGAAGAATAAAGTTTGCCTAATCCATGTCAAAGTACCAATTCTTACAAAACAAATCTTTCCACATTCATACTTGAATGGTAGATAATAGATGAAATGAAAAAAAAAGAAAAGAAAAGAAAAGAATGAAGCTTCTCAATCTCTAAGTTCAGTTTGGCACAACATGAACTTGTGAGCTGTCTTTGTTTTAGTCAACACTCAACATATTGGTGTTGATCGAAGCGATGGGGAAAGAAAAGGATGATGATCTGGATCGCTGCTGCAGTAGTAAGTAAGACTAGGCTGAGTTTGAAGCTGAGACTGAGCCAAGATTTTTATCAGTCTTTTATACTGTTTTACGCTCTTACACAAAGTGACGCAAGTTGTTACTTTAACATGTCTTAGGAGGAGTGTCCTCGCAATATTGAGAGCAAGGCATCGTTCTCTCTCTCTCAATCTGCTCTAAGCTGAATAACACTTGTATATCTGATGCAATGGATTACTTTACATTGTGCAACGGAAAGTGATGCTTCTTTTGCTCATCCTTACAAAACATGGCGACTTATTTTATTCTCATTTCCAAACGCAATTTTACATAAATTATATAAAAATTATAAATTTTGGATTTTTTCAGTGATTTTAAATAAACTGATTAATTTAACTATTTTAACACTTAAAGTGCCTCAGGAGTTAACAGTACTTCGGCCTGAGCCTTAGATGCCTAAAGGTTATAAATAAAATTCAAATTCAAATTAACTTGGTACTTAGGTTTTACCGACTATCGATAGCGATATATACCGGGAAAAATACAAAGTATATGGCTTCCTGGTTAACCTAGAAGATGCTGGAAATGTTATTTGAAAGTCAAAAACAGCGTCCTAAAATTTATGGTAAAAGTATGTCGCTTTCAATTAGTTTTAAGACGTAAATTGTTCCTCCAGCATTTCAAATGTTCTCTTTTGATTTTATATCAAAACAAACAGGCAATAGTTATATCTAATAAGTATGTTATTATGGCTGACTTTAGGTATATAAAATTCACGGTGTTCCTGTTGTTCTCCATAGTGACCAATAAGTGGTGCTTCTGTTCTAGTTTCGTTGTGATGTTAAATTTATATGTTTCTTCTCTTGCTAATAATCCAAGTCTTTACACGCTTTTTATTAACTTACACCGTAATCATGTTTCATCTCTGGTAAAGTTTTGCAACGTTAATTTAACTCATTTCCCGACGTCATACAATGATAAAAGTTTGCACAACGACGAAAGTCGGGTGACAATACAATATTCCATTGTTATTTTCATATATTTCGTATATTTTAAAAACATATTTTAATATTTTGCTATTACAGACTTGGCTGGTTGCAGAGCACTTTAGGATTTGGGCCACAAAATACTAGCAGCAGAAAAAGTATGAACACCGAAATAACCCGAAAAAAATAATTAATTAATTAAAAAATAAATTTCAAAAATAATTAAAAAGGATTTAAAAAACGCATTTTTATGCAAAGATAAATTGACTAAAAAGTAAAAAATAATAAATTTATGAATCGGAAAATAAAAGCGTGGGTACCTTTAGATATTATGATTTTATGATAAGGTAAGCAAGAGCACTCACGCTTTTATTTTCTGATTCATAAATTTATTATTTTTTACTTTTTAGTCCATTTGTTGCTTAAGAAACAATGTTGTTTTTTTAAAAAATCATTTTTTAATTTTTTTTTTATTTTAAAGTACGGTCAATTTAAACTATTTTCTCCCCGCGGGAAAGTCAATTTAAGAGTAAGTTCCCATTTTTCGGTCCCTTGATATCGAAGCCATAAGTTAAAGGGATCTTACAATCCCTCTCATTCTGTCCGCCTGTCCATACCCAGAAATTAAATCTCAGAAACTACAAGGCGTAGAGAAATGCTTGAGATGTTGTTGGAAAGGTCTTGACTAAAGTAGCTCAGAAATAGAAACATACTGCGGATGTTCCCGCTCCCCAGGAACCCCGTTCTCAGTGTTGCCAGCCCATGCCAAATATATCTCATGAACCATAAAGTGTAGAGATATTCATGAGATGTCGTTCGAAAGGTCTTAGCTAGACTAGCTCAGAGGCCCTGGAACTGTCTTGATTGGTGCAGTGGTTCAGTGTTGTCAGCTCATTTTCTAAAAAACTTCAACTTGCTTCCCCTCAGCTACACCATGTTGCACTAAACTTGGCATAAACATTATTCGGCACAAGTACTGGATTTACCCAAACTTAAGCAGTGCAGTTGTCAGTGTTGCCAGCTTATTTTATAAAAATAATGCTTGCATGGCTAAAATGCTATCAATTTACCGGAGCCTTTGCGATTGTTAGTAGAATCGCAGCTTTAACTTGTTATTTCTAAGAAACTATAATAGATAGAAACATAATTATCTTTCTCGTTTTATATTTAGTTTTTCGAGTTTCAACTTACGCGTCTCATGTTAGATGCACCTTACATTTAACACGGAAAAATTATTTACCAATTATGTAAATTTCAACCACAACAAGATGTCCGACAACCATCTGTTGTTCATAAACATATATAATTACAATTACAATTTATTTGCTTGTATATATATATATATATTCGGAGGAATATGTGATAGGATATGTTGTAATTCAGAAACTTTGCATTATCGCCTGATAGTAATCATTTATTGATACAAGAAGGAGTAATTTATAAACAAAAATTTTTATCCGAGAGAAAATAGAAACATTGTTGTACGATAAAAGAAGCGAAATGCTTCTCAAGTGTAGTTTGAAAAAGTTTGTACATGACGTGTAGTATGCTTCACATGAAAGGAAAAATAGGAATTACAAGCACTTCAAAATGTGAAATAATAATATATTGTTTCGACCGAGATTTACGATGCGCTTTTTGACCACACCCCGCACATTCTTTTAGCTCCAAGTAATTGAAAGTGGTAATAATATATGCTGCAAGCCAAAAAGTATCTGAAATATATTTTAGAAAACAATATACTAGTAAAAGATATAAAATGTACATATAAATACAACACTTCCTTTTGTGATAGCAAAATTCACCTTTTTGAAACGATACGTAAAGTGTTTTATGACAGTCTGAACGACGTTTTTGTTTGGTAAATTTGAAAGCACTTTGGCATACACAATCCCGTATTGCATACAATCTTTGCATTGCCACTGTGTTGTCTTCCTTGTTTTCCTTCCTCCTATTTGTCCCTTTTTAGTGCACGCATGACATCATCTGTAATCACGTTTGTTTATTTCTATTTAACCATACAAGGAAGTAGGTGCTGTTACCGTCCATAAAATTCATTTTATCTTATCATATCTTAAGGAAGTAGGCAACTGCTAGTTGCATAAGACATGGAGGCTCAGCTGATCCTGATCTGGAATCCTGTCAGAGTAAATCTTTTATCGTTTCATCGTCTAACACCCGGACCTGGCAACCATTTGAAGACAGGACAAGAACGTGCTTTCTCCATTTTCTTGATTTTACACGAGAGCGTTTTACCCACATATTAAATAAAGGTTTGCTAATAGATGAACTATGCATACTTTCTTCATGCATCGTGGTTTGTTGAAAAGGTCCTTCAAAGAGCGATCAGATGGCCCTATTATCTCAATTTGGCCAAATAGGGGCAAAGCACGTTCTTTCCCTGTGGTATTCATTTGTGAATTGTAATATGTCACAAGCAAGGAACGAGGAAGAAAACAAACATTGACCAATTCTCTTGTGCCGAAAATCACTCCCCGTTTGTTGGCATCACTACGTAAGTTACATTAAGCAAACCGATTGCCAGCAACCGATTTTTACTGTTATTACATCTTAGTCTTTCGTGCGGTGAACCCAGATACTAGTGGTAAACGGGACTTCCAAATTTGAAATGGCCTGAAGTATCAGGGGGAGGTTTACAGTCGTATAAATGTAAACGTACTTATTTTTATGGGTATTTCTATCCATTTTGACAAGTGATCGAGAATTGGTATATACCTGGCTGACCACTGGTTCTGAGTGCACGACAACTGGCGAAAGTTGTATATTTTCCTAAAACGGATATTGATACGAAATACGCGTAAAATATTGAAGTTGCAAATGTTTTATTTTGAGAAAGGTGTAAAGAATGAAAGTCAAGTTTGGAAGTGTACCGTAAAAATCTGGAAACAAAAAAAATTCTGAAAACATAATAGATGAACCCGTTCCTTCTGACTATGGTGTCCTTATCCTATATGCTATTTTTGCTCAAAACGGAATGCTTTACAAGTAATATGAACTAATCGTCTATCGTCCTTAATACTTATAGGTTTCAAATTAGCGAATGTTCTTGATAACATTGCGAAGCTATTGTTCTTATAAGCAAGAGCAGAAACAAAACTGAACTACACGTGATTTTAAAGATAAGGCTAAAATCAAAATTATGTAATGTTTTAGTAACAACTTAAATTTCTTTCTCTCACATTGCACAGAGTGATGTTTTATACATGATACCATTTCTCGTTTTGCAAGGAACGTAGGTAGTTGCGTTTAAAATATAGGAATCACTTATCTGGCAGAGGAAGGTCTAAACATTTATTTGGTAGCGGCAACCAATATTTCTTACACCTGGGGCGTGTTTCACAAAAGTACTTTGCAACTTTTCACTCTTCAGTTCGCATTTTCGGAGGACTGTCTCAGGAGCGCTAACCTCCCTCCACAATCTGTATGTTTACTGTCGTTTTGTTGCCTACTTTTGGGTGTCAAAAGTCCACCAACAATTGAATATTGTCTTGTATAATAATACTCCTGGCACAAAATAGTAGAAGAATGACTGACTTAGAGCAGAGATTGGTAGCGTGAGGTTAGCGTTCTTGACACAGTCCTCCTCCGAAAAAGCAAAATGAAATGTGAAAAGTTGAAAAGCATTTTCGTGAAACAGGCACCTGGTAAGAATTTCCAGAACTGACGAAAACATAGACAGGTACAGTACTGAGGTATTTATTGTGAAACATTATTACAGCAGTGGCAATTATGTCGTTACTACTTAAAAGGAATCCGTGTCCGTTTCCATGTGCTTTATGGACCTAGTAAGTTCACAGTGTTAATCACATATGAAAAAGATACTGCCTAAAAGTATGATACAAGATACCGATCCTCCAAGAAAAATGTATCTAGATACCGATGCACAATACTTTATTTAAAAGTAAGAAATGAAAGATACCGATACTCCTCGAAAGTACCTCGATACATTACCGATAGTTGAAATGGTTTCCTTGAAAATGCAAATCTAAAATAAATAATGGTACAAAAGACATTAATCTAGGTGTGACGTCATTTCTATTGATGTTGCAAGCACATTCACTACATTTACGACTGACATCTAGATTTATGCTAGGTAGCACTAGTGGCAAAGAAAGTAATTAATTTATATGCATTAGCCATAAGGGGTTATTGGTTCAAGAGTCGAGACGTTATCATGTCCAAAAATAAGGAAAGTATTTTATTCAATAATCGATATTTTTAAGTCTTTTGAGAGGATGTTGCAATGCTTAAAAGATCAAACAGGACGATATTAATTATTGAAGATCTTGAACAATATATTTTTTTGTCAATTAAAATGCTAATAGAAGAACCGCAACTTAATTTATCCTGCGTAAGTAACTACCAAAATCGTATTCAGGTACGCTGATAGTATCCGACATCCATGGGACGTTCTGAACAGGTCCCATTGATGTCTCAATGTCGCACAAGATATTGGGACATACCCAGAATATCCGTAGGATATCCTATCTGCATAATCCCCGCTTTGTGAGTAGATGGATATTCAGGGAATATCCTGGCAGGATGATACCGAATGTGGTCGAATTGCGATATCCCGATAATATCCTGAGGTAATATGTAACACTTGCAAACAGTGGATTGTTTCACGCAAGCACGCTTCGCGTTTGGCAACTGTTTACTACCTGTTTGTACTAGACTGTTATTGCACTATCACTTCGATTGTGTTACTACGCGTAGTTTAGAGGTAAGCATATGCCAGTTCATATTGTTAAGCGCATGCGTATGTTTTAAGATAGCTAAGATATTGTGTATTTATTAATTTCACGTAAATGAGCGCGCCAAGCTATAAATGTCATTACCTTATGCCTTTGTGATGAACATGCTTCATGCTGACCTCACATTAAATGAGGGGGAAATGTCTTCAAGTAAAAGCGAGAAAATTTTGTTCTTGCAGCCTGCACGAAAATGTCCAGACACCTGCCGCGCCCAGCATGAATTGCGTAATATAAAATAATCCAATCTGAATGTGCTTTTAGTTTAAGATGGTTAGGTATCTTTGGCTCAGGCCGAATGGATGATGATAGATCGATATTTCATAGGTGATGGAGCTTAAAGGAAGACTATCAGAGAGGGAAAAAAATACTTCGTAGTCATTTAACATGCACCTGCAGATCAAGAGTGTAGATAACTGGCCCACCCAAAGCTAATACACGAAGAACGTTTCGTTTATGACTGCCGATGAAAAATAAGGTTGTAAAAGTCAGTGTGTAGGTAGCCGGTGAGAAAATTGTTAAGTTCGAAATATCCCGCAATGTGATTATTACAAAACACCATGCAATTCGCGTTCGGAAGGTCATGGGTTCGCGCCCACCGGCCACCCATCCTACTGCATGATGAAGTTTTTCCAGGGGTTTCCCGTCAGTCACACCGGGATGGTACCTACAAACAGGCTCTGGCTGAATACCTTGCAACACCTCGCAGACTGAGCCTGAGATGCCTAAAGGCCATAAATAATATTTAAAAGGTTCGCTTTTTTTTTTTTTTTTTTTGTCACGTCGTACAAGTAGTAAATTTGTTTGCTACTCCATTAACCACCTAGGCCTAATTATTCTAACTTAACCTACAATCAGTAATAAATACCTACCCTTCCCTGTGTGAGTTTTCGGGGTGCAGATAGTGCAACTGGGCTTCAGAATTGTGAAACTTACGTCATTTGTTCGTTCATTAACCGTACTCTGCAAATTAATTCACTGCGCACACAATGAATGCATTTTAAGTTTTTTCTACTTTCCAGACTCTACTATTACATACATTGTTGCACAACCCGAATATTTTCCGGAAAGGGCGTAAGCCATAGTGCTGTTATCACCCATACATTTAATTTTATTTTACCCAATATTTTTGTTAGCTTTGTCTACGATTTATGTCAAATTATTTATTTTGCCATGAATATGAACTACTTATTTTACCTTTCCATACACCCACTACAACCAGTTAGGTAGTCTGAGACAGGATAAAGAAGTCAGGCTAGATTTTTTCATCATTACGTAGTCTTGCTGCTGCCACAGGCTGCTATACGTTGCTATTTCATTTACGCGACAATCAAATTGCACGACCGTGATATTTACATTCACTTTGTCTCCGATTTATGGAAAATTATTTTGTTCCGAACGTTATTTATGCACCCTTAAAAAAATATATTTTTATATGGACCAGTCTAGTAACTTTGGACTTCGGCCCGTCACGATTCGCCTTTAGCGGTTGAAATCCACACCCATGCCGGGACTCGAACCCGGGACCTTCGAGCCGATGGCGTACCGCCGCAGACCGCTCGGCCACCCGGCCGGCTATTTATGCACCCCTTTATAGCCGAGCGTATGGCTTACGAAAGTCCGATTAGATTATTTTTTCTCTTGTTAGGATGGGTTAAATTATGTTAGGCCTAATTTCTAACTTCTTGTGTAAAATTACTAGTGAAATTGTGGTTATTGGGTTACCAATTCCGGTTCACTGCTACAAGTACAAATGTTTCTGTGACATTACTTGTAACATTCAGTTCACCGAATTCACCGGTTATCAGTTATGAAGAATTTTAAACCCGAAACTAGTTTCTGCATTGTTCTGCAGTAGTTTTCTATCTGTACCTTTCGGTATATTACGCAATTCTTCAATTGTTACTTTTTTGTGAGTTAAGTATTGACATTATACCACACCACGGATGTATTGTCCACGAAGACGGTACGCTGTGGTCAGTTTTCCTACAATGTATTTTCTGTGTTCAGAAGACGGTCAATAAAATGCTACGTCGAAACTCACTGTCCTTTCTTTTATTACTTAACAAAGATGGCAAGATTCTTTATGGTACTGAGATGCCCTGGGTCTGAGTGACGGGCTTTCACCGTCTCCGTATTAGTCATTTTCAGGAGTCATAGTTGGATGCTGTGCAATTCAACAACACTTGAGCCGTCCAATGGGATATCCATGAAGCGGACATTCGGCTATCTGATCAACATGTGTAGGACGGCCTGTGGATATCGTGGGATGTTGCATGGACGTCGCAAATATCCAGGCAGGACATCCCAGGATATCCATATGATATTGAATGCTATTATGGTAGTAAAACTAGAATCTAATTTCTTAATTATCTTATTCAGAACTTATTATACCATATAATTGTTAAAAATAAAGTTACCTATAAAACTAATCCAGTACCGTACAATTAGACACTAACTCGTAGTAAATTAAGAGAGTGGGGGGAGTAAATCTGGGCAAATTGTGCCGGAGGACGAATGTTACCCTCAATAACTAAGGAATTGGAAGACACAGAAAATTAAACACACATCATAAGAAGACATTCGTCTGGCGCAGGAGGTGTGTAGAAATCCTCAGACGTTATAAATAAAACATGGAAACATGAAACATGAGTTGATGTTGACATTGTAGTGGAAAATGTCTTACAAGTTACGATATAAAGAAATCTATGTACTCGTAAATGGCGTTTAGTGGGATGTAATGTATGATAATGGTTTTATTGTCTTTTAGTTCCCAGTAGGATATCAGCAGTGGAGCAATATAGAAGTTATTACTCTGAGTTGAATGTTATGGACTCAAGATTAAAGAATCTAATTCCAGTATATCGACTTTAGTAAAGAATGAATTAGATTCAAGAAGTACTTACAGTGTCCTTGTTCCGAAGGAAATCAGTATTCAGAATAATAGCTTAAGGTTTCAGCTATCAATATGTATGCCTTCTTTTTCTTGGATCTTTCTTTCAACGACTGAACTGACTTGCTCAGGAAGTATCTTACAAAGTATCGCTTATTCCAATACTCGATACCGCTTAAAATATCGAGTACTTCGATACAGATACTTTTACCAGAAATTTCGAGTATTTTGCAAGATACCAGTTTTTGTATCACGATACCGGTATCGCTATACTGTCCACACCTGGTGTTAATACTATCTGAGCGCAAGCAAAGGACAAAGGACGTAGTGGCCAACCATCAGTGAGAACGCTGGAAAGGATTGTGGAGGCTCGTAAAGTGTTGCTTCGAAGTCGTAAGAAGTGTGTACATAAACTTTCACAGCAGATGTGCATGTTATATTTTAAGGAAATTTTACCGAAGTTAAGTTATCCATATAAAATCCACAATCCACAACTTGTCGACTTATCCATATAAAATTCAACTCCACCCACCACTAATTCAAAATGCTAAAGATAAACGTTTGTGGTTTGTACAAGCATTCAGTGCTGTACGGGAAGTGAAATCAGATGTCATGGAAAGAAGGGTATTGCCTGATGACCCCCATATTTATTAAAACGGATATTGAACAAACAAAATGCATATAATTATATTTGGGCCTTAGAAAATCTATAAATTGTTGTTAATAGTTCTTTACATCCAGAATCACTAAGTGTTTGGTCTGCGATGTTTGCATCTGGAATTTTTGGTCCAGTATTGATTAATAAAAACATACTATCATATTGATATCTTAGTAACATCAAGGATCCGTTTGTACCCTTTTTGTTTGGTATGAGTATCGATATTGATCTGTGTTAATTCCAGTAGAATAGCATAAGGCCTCATACATCTGGAATCGTCTTGGGGTACCTGAAGGAGTGTGAAGGTTGACGACTCGAATCATTACCATGAATTGTATGATAAAAGTACAGCGTGGCCACCACTGTCGCCTGAGTTGAACTCCTGCGTCTTTTTTCTTTAGGAGGTATCTGAAAAATAGAGTGCTTACGAGCAATCCCTGAACACTTTCTGATCTTAGGCAAGACATCGAGACCGAAATCGTTTCAATTTCGGAAGATACGCTTTATAGTGTTCTCCGTAATTCCGCTGTTCTTCTGCATCACGTTCGTGCGACACAAGAAGAAAATATCGAAAATATTCTGACTTAAACTTCCAGATCTGTAGAATATCTTCCAGATATTGTTAACCTCCTTTCACTTGTATTTATATCTAAATCTTTGTGCTAAATGATACCATGTATAAAATATCATCCTATAGATTTTATTTTTAAGAATGCAATCATATTCATATGCACGCCCTTGGTATAGAATGTACTTTAAGCATTTAAGTCAATATATGCTCTAGATTCAAAAAGAGTTGCATTGTCTCCTATAAACAGTTTACTATAATACGTGCAATCATTTTCAGCCTTAACTATTTGAATCTCCAGGATTCCTAAATCAGTCTGGGTTTTCTTCGTAAATTGTATCGTCACCAGGGCGGCAGCTGTTATATACTTCAGAATATATATCCTTATATTAGGGAAATTTATTTCGTAAGAACAAGCAACAAAGAATTTAAACCTAAAATAGTAAAAAATGTGTACTCTAATAGAGATCCTTTGAGCATTAGAACCGAAACCTAAGTTCATATATTGTCACAGGTATTTCTGATTAAGTCAATGCTATGAAGACAGAGCATTTGAAATTCTCTCTAATAAGGCAGCTATCTCCGGTGGAAATCGCAAATCAATATGAAGATTTCACAATGCATTGATAAGGTGTTCAAATTAACACTTATGCAGTGTTACGTTTTGGAATTTAGTGAAACCCCAGTTACGGAACTTGCAAAGTTTATGAAATTATGTACTGAATACCTGCAGAATAGGTAACACTTCTTAAATGTGCGTGGAAGGTATCTATTTACGTTTACTTTCACATTACGCTCAAGATAATTGTATGTTCAAGTTATTGAAGTTGACGTGTTAATAAATTGCACTGATGCCAAAAGCGAATATTATATAAATACAGGATGACCCAAAGGAAACTTCCTATCCTGTTTATTTCGTTAGTGATTGACTTCCAGGAAGAATCCCGACACACGTCACATTTAATTCCAAGGGAAAAGAACCACACCATTGTGCGAAAGAATTGCATGCTACACCATTTTTTGCAGTCTAGTGGCAAAAAGTGAAATTTTCTTAAATGGCAAGATGGGTCAAACAACATATCATGTGAATTTTCTTTCGATTCTATTTACAAAAACCTGTAATTGCTTACTGGTTCGTTAAGAGCTTTTCGAGAACTTGCGTATCTAACTCTCAAATCACATAAACTGAAACTTGGTAAGTGATGTAATATTTTATACTATTTAACGTTATGGGCGCTGAAATTGCCATTATAAGTTGAAAAGAACTCCTGAAAACATCGCTGTCATAAATTTAAACGTGTTGACTCATACTTTGTAATATCTGACAAAACATTCAGTTGTCCTAATATAAACCCTGGTCAACAGATAAAGCCATTTAAAAGGTTTTTGATTATCCTTCTGAAAAAGAAAAATCTAATACAACGTTTCCCGGAATTTTATTGAATTTGTTGTGATAAATGCGATTGCAGCTAGTTAATACTTCAAACTGTAAATTCATAAGGTAATAATTTACTATAGTAAATGTTATTAATCCCTCCCCCACAACATCATAGAGTAGATAAAGCATTACTGTTTCCCATTGAAAACTGGTATCGGGGTAAGCTTGTTGCAGTGTATTGTTTATGTGTTGAAACTGGAAATCCAAAATGCTCGCGGGATAGCACCCTATTCGATATGACGTCCACGGCATTTCCGATTTCATCGCAGGGGTTGGGTGCTATTAAACTACAGAATATGAGACAACATATTTAAAATTATAGTGATACTTCCAGGAGTTCTTTTCTACTAATGATGGGAGTTGGAGCGCTCTGAACTTTAATTAATACAAAATATTACCTCACTTACCAAGTTTCAGTTTATCATGTCTAAGAGTTCCGCACGCAATTTCTCGCGAAGTCTGTAAAGAAACTAGTAAATAATCGTATTCCTCTTGTAAATATAACATTTTCCTAAACAGTAGAGACACTAAGTTTGGTACTCTCCAACATATATAGCCTTCAATATAACTTATTACATCTTCAAATATGAATTTAATTCACAGGGATTCACTAAACAAAGAAGTGAGGAGGAGCAAAGTCATTGGACTGTACTATCATGGCCAAAATTATGTTCACATGACTTTGTTATACACGCTTTTCCTCTAAGCCTAGAAGATAGGCCACCCAACTAACG
>JAGDQP010021261.1:0-32004 GCA_022664845.1 Lepisma saccharinum | reverse complement strand
AAAAATATTCACAGGCATTACAGACTACGATTAAATTACGTTTGCTAGGCCTTGATATATTTCTGAAGTTTAGGTTGATTGATGGTAAACGTTTTTTGGTAAAGTTTTATTTTTATATGGGCCAGTGTACTAACTTTGGACTCCTGTCCGTCATGATTCGCCCATTGGCCATTATAATCCACACCCATGCTCCTGCCTCGACTCGAACTCAGGACGTTCGAGTCGTTGGCCTACCGCCGTAGACAACACGGCTACCCGGCCAGCACAGATTCATTGAATGCAAGTTATTGAAAACGCAAAAGTAACAATTACTATCTCAACTTCATTGTATCCTCCTACTCTTGATTTATTCCCAATTTCTAAAAGCTCATATCTTACTCGAATACATTACTTAGCAGCAAAGCTCTACAATGTTGTCGAAATCTTTCTTTTAAAATTAGATTTCTTTACAAACTAAAGTTCATATCACGAATCTGAAATAGTTTCGGTTAAAAGAAATATTGCACGTCGTGAAAGTGAATATTTAGTTGTTGTTTTTTTTACCAAAGAAAAAACTATACATTGAAGTGCCAAATGAATTGACGCGTCCACCTAGTGAGATTAACGTCCTCCTTTTGCCTCGATGACTGTGCGGTTCGCCTCGGCATGGATTTTGTCAGATGTTCAAAAGAGTTACTGAAGTGATGTTAGCTAAGTATACTGAATGTCAAGCAACAGAGAGTTTTAGTTGGAGAGTAGTGCATACTAAGCACGAACAGACTATTGGGCTCCTCATATTCTCAGAGAAGTTCTAATTTATTTAAGTCTAGAGATTTTACAAGTCCTCTTAAATTAATTATAATTACGCTTTCGTGTTGTGCATCTGTACCCAGAACTTTTTGTTTTTGTAGAACAGGCAAAAAAAAAAAAAGACTTTTTCGGTGATTCCAGGAATTTTCCTCTATTTCTCGCAGTAATCGGTATGAACAACTATCCGTTTTTGGAAATTACCCTACCAACTATCATATTAGGTTAGTGCTGCAATCATACTTGTAATTAACCTAATTACATTCAAAACAATAACAACTCAAATTAGTGCTCACTATTTAGACATTTGGAAAAGTTACTTGATATATTCCGTAATGTTTAATATAAATGTCAGTATTTGCAATTATCTACAGACAATCGTCGAGAAACACCGAGTAGTTTCTTTTACCTTATTGGAAGGTCTCGGTTTTCAGTTTCGCTGTGATTTGGGCACCCACGCAGAAATGTAAAAGGTCTTTCTTACCGTAACAACAAGTCTAATGTTGGTCAAGTATTAGCTGCCGCCACGTTGATCGCTTACACACAGAAATTATAATAACCTTCTTCTAATGTTTTACAGTTAGGTTTTTCTTTATTTTTATTCCTATTTTACTACAAGTCATTCTAATTTAAAAAAATAAACTCGTAAAGAAGACTTCCACATCAGCCACCCAGAATTATGATGACGAAAACTTTTGCTGAAGTGGAATACAGGAATTACACTAGTTATATCTATAATGTAAACATACTTATCCTTACGTAAAATGTAGTTTATTTCTAAATTAGACGTTTTGCGTTCTGACAACTGGAAATTGTCAGAAGTTTGGGGAATTAACTAGTTATATGAACAATAGCTTACTTTTTAATTTCATCTTCTATATCACTATCTGTGAAAACTCACGACTACTAAGTGTAATGCGTTTTAAATATCGGTTGGGTTTACATATTAGAAGTGTAACTACTTTCGAGCACATGCATTCACAGGGCCTGTTTCTAAACCTTACATTAGAATACAGTTTTGAGAACATATTTACTGTTTTCGAATTTAATACACAACACTTACATTTTTGAGTGTATACTCGTAATGTAAAAATACCATTCTATCAGCAATGAGAAAATACAACAAAGAAAACGATATTCGCAAACTACAGAAATAAAAAAATATTTTAAGGATGGGTGGAGATTCGAACTGAGGACCCCTTATACCGTAAACTCAAAGCCTCACTACTACTCCACGAGGTGGTTATTGTACGACACCTTGATACGCATTTATTGCTCATACCGTTGATTGACAGTCTTCACTTCGAAAGTTAAAAAAGATTGTATGTCCTTTTTCGCTCCATTTCGGGGAATATAATAGTTTTTGTCACATCATTATACAGCGCATGCATTATGTCTGCAACCTTTGTTTCCGTAATGTTTCATTTGACTGAGCATTTCCCTATTTTCAGTTTCAGATAGTACTAGAGATATGGACTGTTTCGGCGAGCAAAAACAATTTCCCTTCTTTTCCTCTAAATTTCCCTGCGAATTTCCCTATGTTGCCAAATTTCTGACTTTTTGACTTAGAATTTTTTCGACAATTTCTCAATATTTCATTTTTTGTTTCTAGTTTAATTATTTATCAATAATTTTGTGACAAAATTTCAGGAAATATTCGTTTTTACCTACTTTACAAGCAAAACAATCAAGCGAACGCCAGAATCCAAGGAGAAAAATATTATTTGTAAAAAACTGTCAAATAAATTTTTTGAGCATGAGTGTACATGTTAATACCCACGTCAGTTGTCTTCTCTCCTAAGATACAGAAGTTTATCTTCACATCAGATTCTTCCTTGCCCACCCCATTATTAATATTGAGGTAAAATGTTGTCCAATATAGTGTGACAAAATATACTTGTGATTAAAACTGATATAAAATGAAGAGCGTACACTATTGGGATCAAATTCCAGTCTTCCGCAGATAAAACTTTATTTTGTTAGTAACTTTTGAGTTCGGCCCGTCACGATTCGGCCCTATACACCTATAGAAATCCACAAACATCCATGCCCCTGGCGGAATTCGAACCGCGACCTTCGAGTCGCTGGCCTTCGATTGCACAGCTACCCGGTCGGCTCGGTACCTTCCGAGTCGCTGGCTTAGCGCCCCAATCTTCCGCAGAGGTTCAGCAAACTAATCGCACTGTCATTATATTTGCTTCAAGATAATACCAGATTACATCTATTTGTATTGTAAGTGTTAACACTTTGAACTGTTTGCTTGTTAAATAACTCATTGTTTCTCGAACTCACTATTGAATTTCGTTTAATATGCGACCATTATAATATGGGTTTCACTAAAGTTAATACAAATTCAGATCATTACACTACATTTTATTTTCTGTCAGGTAATTTGTATGATTCTAGATTCATTTCCCACACTTTTCAGTAGTACCTTCTATATAAAAAAAATAGTTAATTCAAATTATATGCTTTGCCAAAGAAAGCAATTAGAATAATGACGGTGCATATTTTTTGGCTCATACGTGTCCTCTATTTGAAAATCTTGTTATTTATATAGACTAAGTTGCCTAAGATACAGGATACTCAATAACGATGTAACTTTATTATCGTCCCGAGTAACAGCTTTAACATACCCTATAAGAACAAGAGCAATAACAAACCATCAGTTAACAATACCCAGATCACTATGGATTACAAATTCTCACATAGGCCTATAAGAGTATTAGTGTTTGAAATTTGTTACCCTCGAACATATAGCCCAGGAAGAAAAGGTTTGATATCGGGAATAGTTAGGAGAATGCTGAATTTTGGCCAGTTGTTGTTAGATCATTACTAGAAGTGCATTTTCGCAAAAGTCCCCGCCCCTTCCCCCTGTGCTTCCCCCCAATCCCGAACGAACTACAAATTTACAGACTTTCAGAAATTGTATTATATCTCCGTAACCAATAGACATAACGGCATGGTTCTTTATTTGTTATAATTCCTAGATGACGGGCTACAAAAATATTTATCATGCGTGGTGCGCTATCTCTAGTAGTTTTGCCTTAACTTAGATCAAAAGCGCAAAATAACGATATTTAGCTTTCAGTATTTACACTTTTAACGGTGTAACTTGTTTTAATCTCACAATATCAAAAATGTTTGAAATAAAATTTGTTGCCTGTTTCATAAGCTTTAAAATAATGTATACCAATATGGTTGAACAATTACTCTGTTAGTTAGAGAGGTAATAATGACGCGCAACAGTGCGCGAACAATGCTTTGCCTTCGCCCTATCACCCTTTCCACATTAGGCAGTTGTGAGCTGTTGATAATTATAACAATTTATCTTTGCTGTGTAGTGAGTGGCAAGTAAAATAGATGATGAATTCGTAACGTATTTTGACGACCTTTTCATGTGATGCATCAAGTACCCAGATAACATGCCAGCTTGTAACAAGGTTGAGTCACGCCAAAAGTGCTACGTGGGTAGTGAAAAAAGGAAGAAGATGCTTCAATTGTAAGCTACTTTCCGTGCTCAGCAAGAGAAAATAGAAACTCACAGAATTTACGGCGATAAGTTTAGTCATATTTCTATTAGTTAGAAATTATATTTAGCTCGTAATTTAAATTTTTATTATAACTTACCTTCGATGATGTTGTATTGTCAGTTGAATGCTGTAAGTTATATTTATTATTTTCTAACAGAGCGTCGTAATCGATTACCGTTGTAAAGAAACTGTCAGGAGCTTGTAAAAATTTACGTAGCGGAATGAATGCATTAAACTTAACAAATTACTTATTTATTAGAAAACCAATAAAAAGAGGAATGGTTGATATTGATTTATTGTATGCTCTTAGTAAGATATAACTTGAAAGAGAAACTGTAATAGTGAGAAGAGAATTAAGGACACTATTGAGGTTAGTGTGAAATGAAACGATGGACTGCATGAAAAGTTGGAAGGAGAAAGAAAGTATTATTCGGGGTTACAGCGCGTTCATGCAGAACTATATAAGGCATTCTAGTGTCAAAGCTGATTATAAATCAATGTAGACCGATAACCCATCTAATCTTTCAACATTTTGAACTTTTTAATTACCTCAGAAGCAACGTTCGATTTAAAGGAAATTGCTTCAATTATGGAAAATAATTCAGTATTAAAACTGCATCAGAGCACAAGAAGTGTTTTCATATGGTTGTGACTTTAGAAATGAGGTGATATCAAGAAATGTGACTTACGAAATGATGAGTGAGGAGAAAGGGTTAGACCTAAGCTTCTTATTGTGAATAATATTGTGGTACCAGAAGTGGCATGGAAACGGTTCCAAAGTTTTTTTAGAACTAAAACAATTGAAGAACTCGTGGCTCGACCCAAATAGAAACAGGGGAACTAATTTTGTATGTCATGTGAGTACATATAAAACAGTGACGAATGCCAGTACAGTACACTCTGAATGAATTAAAATATGAAAAGTGTATCTGGTCAAGAGAATGGCTGTCATATACAGACAAACATCTTTAATAACATTTTAAGGATCGGACACGGCTCATAAAATTATGTATCAGTGATATAACGACAGTAAAACTGATCCTGCTTCTAGATGGTTAAGGATAGTATTAGATGCAGCCGACATCATACGAGAAGAGATACAGAAGATGGCTTATGACTGAAGTATATATCCAGATTTCATTGATAGCAAGTCTGACGGGCAAAACCTCATTTTAGGTCTTTATGGAGAGTGTAACGACAAAGAAGAATGCTTCTGAATCACAAAGTTAACGCGAGGTGCATTGTGATGTATCATGCTATAATGGCAACTGTAAGACAAAGATTATTCCTATCACCCATGCAAACAAGTCTAGTATTAACACTTCACCGATTATACGAATCAAAATATATATTCAATTTATTACCGTCTATTGGAGTCTGCGTATCATACCATGAAACTTCTCTCATCAGTGCAGTACTATCAAATATTAATAGTAAAAGGTTTCATCAGCATGTATTTGGCAACACAGATGTAAATATCCGCCCGCTGCATAATTTAAATACGTTCCATGCTATGGAAGGGATCCAGTGTGTTGCACCAGGTACCAGTATTAACACTCAGGTAAAGGTTGAATGAATTCATAGGGGTTCTTTCAATCTTGAAGGTATTCGTCTGTGTTAGTACCCAAATAAAGTGGCCTTAATAACGTGCTTGAGGATTTCAATGAACTCAAAAACTGTCGGTACTCTCAAGAGGCAACTCACTATATAAATATTTACCCCTTTAATTTGATGCGACTTGTTGGATTAAACAAGCAATCTGGATGGAATTGCTTCATGAACAATCTCATTAGTAACTATGGAAAGAGTGAATCGATGTACATAATACCAGTACAATTTATAAATTTGCATCCTAGAACTATTTTCACGCCATTGTGTTTGACAGCAGATCAAAGTAGAAAACTCAACTAGTCATCATCATCACATATGTTGAATTGATTGGATTGAATTATGGCCTTTAGGTATCTATGGCTCCGACCGGAATAGGGTAGGAGAACTATTGTGAACCCGAATAGTTCATTCTCCTTCCAACTTGCAGTCCATCGTTTCATTTCACACTAACCTCAATAATGTCCGCAATTCTCTTTTCACTATTACGGTTTCTCTTTGAATTATAGCCCACTAAGAGCGAATAATAAATCAAAATCAACCATTCTTCTTTTATTATATTTCTAATAAATAAGTAATTTGTTAAGTTCAATGCATTCATTCCGCTACATAATTTTTTACAAGATCCTGACAGTTTCATTACAATGGTAAAAGATTACCACTCTCTGTCAGCAAATAATAAATATAACCTACAACATTCAATTGACAATACATCGTCATCAAAGGTAAGTTATAATAAAAATTTAAATTACCAACTAAATTTAATTTCCAACTAAAGGAAATATGACTAACATCATATTCTCTGAGGTTTAATTTACTTTTCGTGAACAAAGAAATAGCTTAAAATTCACAGTACCTTCTTTCATTTTACTATCCACATAAAAATTTCGATCTGACCCAAAAGTTAATCAAGCTTAGTTTGACAAGTGGAATGATGACTTGACGCAGGTTTAGCAATTTAAGCCAAAAGGTTTTAAAAATGTTGCATCAAACACTCTAGTTTACAAAACTCAAGCTTGAAGTATCCTTGGCAGGACAAGAAAGGAAAATAAATTGTACTTCTTACAAAAATAAAAACGTTGTTCTGGATAGGAATCGAACCAAGGGCCATTGGCACATCAATCCGATGCTGTAGTCACTAGACCACGGAATCACTCGTCCGACTTCGAATTCGAAGTACTATTTATACTTAGTCCATCAGATTGCAAGTAATCAATCGCAGACACCTCTAGTAAAAGGGTGGCAGTTGGCGAAGATTAGACTACGTCGAAATAGGCCCTTGCACGTGATGGAACTTCAGTACACTGAGACGACAGTGAAACCGCAACGAAAAAAATCAAATAAATTGAAAGTTTGGCAAGATTCCTCGCATAGTTTCTTGTTCCAACAAGTTTGAATTAGCTTCTCTATAACAATCAAGTGAACAAGTTTATCTCATGCTTGTTTATGAAGTTCAACACAATATCAAGCTTAACAAGCTCGAAGCAAGTGACTGACAACTTTCGTGCAAGCTGGCATGCTATCTGGGTACGTGATGCATCACATGAAAAGGCCGTCAAAATACGTTACGAATTCATCACCTATTTTACTTGCCACTACACAGCAAAGACAAATTGTTTAATTGTTGACAGCTCACAACTGCCTAATGTGGAAAGGGTGATAGGGCAGAGGCAAAGCATTGTTCGCGCGCTGTTGCGCGTTATTATTACCTCTCTTACTAACACAATAATTGTTCAACCATATTGATATACATATATATATAATTTTAAAGCTTATGAAACAGGCAACAAATTTTATTTCAAACATTTTTGATATTGCGAGATTAAAACAAGTTTCAACGTAAAAAGTGTAAATACTGAAAGCAAAATATCGTTATTTTGCGCTTTAGATCTAAATTACGGCAAAACTACTAGAGATAGCGCATCACACATTATAATCTTTTTTGTAGCCCGTCATCTAGGAATTATAACAAATAAAGAATCATGCCGTTATGTCTATTGGTTACGGAGATATAATACAATTTCTGAAAGTCTGTAAATTTGTAGTTCGGGGGGGGGGCTGTCATTGTGGGGGAAGGGGCGGGGACTCTTGAGAAAATGCACCTCTAGACAACTGGCCAAAATTCAGCTTTCTCCTAATTATTCCCGACATTTTCCCTTTTTATCCTGGGCTAATAAGAACACCAACAACTTATAAAGCATTCAGAAAACAAGTGAACAACTTTCCAAAACAAAACTAAATTGTAAATATAGTGCATTTTATTAGGTATTGTCATGTGATTTTTATGTAGATCTATTGTATAATCTTCATCAGGGATGTTAACATGTAATTATTTAGCCAATGTATTTGTAGTTTTTTGTATAATCATCAAGGTTGATTGATTTAAATAAAAAAAGATATTTAAAAAAAAATTAAAAATAAATTGCAGTATTTTAAATAATTTTGGGGTTTTAATCATATGTAAGCTTTGTAATTCACCTTCCTGTTCTTATGTGATAATAGGCTCTTATGATGTACATTATTTGTACACCCAAACCAAAGTGATTGACCGAGAATTGTACGAAACTTTTTGATTGGTTCATTTCATATTACATGCGAACCCAATACATATTATACGTTTACAACACGCAAAATGTGTTTGTATCAAATTATTTATTTTTTTCACAACTTGCTCAATAATAATTTATTCTTGATGGAAGTATGAAGTTTATCTATATGTATGCTAAAGGATGAATATGCAAAACTGCGTATACACTATTGATTTCAATGTATTAAATAGCTTTGAATTTTATCTAAGGCCTTTAGGCAAATGTGGATCAGACCTAATGGATGATGATGGGAGAATTGGTGGAATGAAGAAAATGGGTGGAACGAAAGAACCCTGAAGAAACCCACGCGCACCGTTTTCGTTCACCACGAAGTCCACATGGCACGAGCCGGGATCGAATCAGGAACTCCACGGACCGAAGGTGAGCGATCTATCACTGAGCGACTCCTGCTCCAAAATAGCTCTCATATGTTATGGAATTTATTGTCATAAGATATTCCCAAATTGAGTACAATTTTTTGAGAGCTGAAAACTAATTGAAATGAACTCAAATATATCATAGAAAACTTAAATCGTGGAACATTTCGTTTTGGAAGGTGTAACGTGTAAAAAGAAGCAATTACGATTAAAAATTTTGCGGTTAGTTAGGAAGGAAGGAAGGCACAGACGTCATTTTAGAAGGAAAGCTGATACGTAAAAACATTGTAAATCGTTTCTTTTTCGAACTTAATTACGGTGTATACACTTCTGAAAACACTTCATTTATCGTGTACCGACGAAAGTATCGTAGAAGTTTCCTACATGTTGACTTTGTTTTGTAAAATATACCATAATAACGCCATTTGTTCTTTCCTTTTCTAAACTAATACAATGTATGTGTTGTAATTGCCCATTTTTCACGGCTATCTTCTGTAGCGAACACCACATATTTGTGAGTTTTACTTTAGTGTTTACTGGCTAATGTATTTGAAAAGGAAAAATTAACTTAGTAGCTGTATCAGTGCCACAAATTATTTAAATCATAATTTTTTATGTAAATAAAAAATCGATTTAAATTTAAAAAAAAATCATGATTTTTTTTCAACCCTGATAATCATTTATATCATTGCATTGTAAGAAATGAGCAGTTATTGAGAGGACGAACGATAAACATCTTTTGCTCGGTTCCGCCTAAATTTCTGTAAACTAAATTCTATATTATTAATAATAAAATATATTGTGTTGATGGTTGACATTGTCTTCCTTCTGACGAAGAACGCGCCCTAAATTAAAAGATCAACAGTTTAATTTGGACTCGTAATTACTTGTCTCCGCACCGAGTATCAAATGAAGGACCTTGTGAGTCGCCTTGAGTGCAAAGCACCAAGTGTTTACCTCTCTCCGATTTTCCGCTCCAAATTCAGAACAAGTTTGCGGTTATCGCCTCGTTACTCTATGCCAGAGAATCATCGTTGGAAGTCGTAAAATTAAGTTTCAGTATGAAAACTTCATTCACATATCTCATCGCCTTAAGATGTTGATTGAATTGTAAATTCAGCACAACGCTTGTACATTAAGTATGTAATTATAATCGAGAGTATGTAACATTTTTTTTTAGTTAAAATATTTTACTAATATTTGGTATTAATACATCCTTACAGGTTTTAGTAGTGACGTATACCGTATGCAGGTGTATTGTACGATCTCGTGTACCGTATTATTTATGTATTAATTTGAAAATTCCTATCTGTTCCATAATTTGTGAATTATAAATCTTAGTAACATTATTTTTGCCGTGGTTGTTTCATGTTTTACTATGGATTTTAAAAGTACTCGCTCTGATGACATTTTTGACGATTATTTTTTCAAAAGTTCTTTGAATGGTTAACTTGCTTATGGAACCATATCAACAGTTGGTTTGGTTGAAAACGGAAACTGGTCCACAAGTAAGCGCCTGCGTTGTTGTTGCCTGAGCGCATGAGTTGACCTGCAATGAAAATGACGCAGGTGGGATTACACACGCGGTAGAGATCAATAATGTCACTCACAATCCGTTTTCTTTTCTTCTTCCTTTGAAGTTTTAATTACTCGAATTTTCTTCCTTCTACCCCAGAAGTGAAGATTAATTATCAATGATAACCTTGGAAGCAAGCATGAAAAGTTTTGTAAAGAAACGGAATCACGGGCTTTTTCTCTTACGTCACGCTCAAATAAATTCCTTGTTTGTTTGTTTGTTTTGTTACTACATGGTATAAAAAGTCTGTTGTGTATTTTAAATGCACATTTTTGCACACCTAAAAATCACCATTCGACCACTTGTGTGTATTTTAAATAAGCAAATATTTGAACAAATTAGTTTTATCAAATGGGAGAATTGAGATTTCATAGTGGTGTAAGCCAGTCGTCGTGAGTACAGACATCAGCAATTTGTAAATAACCACGACTTCTAGAAGATGGACAGCTTTGAATCGAAATGGCGTACACAGTTTTTTTTTACTTCTTTACCGAATTCAAAAAGAAAATATCGAGGTGTATGGGTTTAATCAAAAGATACTCGATAATTTCTTCGTTTACTCCCATTTTCAGGCAGACCTGTTTTACACCACTATGATTCTGAACCCTTCAAATAAGAGTGTACTAATAAGAGGTTCAGGTGGTCTGGAAATAAGCGAAAAAGGAAAATAAGATGTGCCCAATTCGAGGCTGAGTGCGGGTCCATAGACCACTTATCAGGAAAGTGGTCTCTATGCTTCTGCGGGTAGTTAGATTCCACGATTTCACCACAAAAGTCGGCAACAGTTGAATTAGCATTCCTTGCATACTAACATAGTTTTTTAAGCAAGTCATTGCTTAAAAGATAAATAAAACAGACTCATCAGGAAAACTGCGTTCACTTACCGAAGTTAACACGTACTACAAACTAAACACGCTACTTCACCGAATTGAAGAAATGGATTACAAGGATCAGTGTCGGAAAGCAAAAACTACATAGTTTCAAAATAAATTATGTAGAGTTGTCCTGATTCTTCTTTTGTCTTTGCTTCAGCATTACAAAGTTCATTGCTTTCCATAATCGCACCTCCTCGCCTATAACAACAAAACATAAGCACTGGTACCCCTGCTTTCGAAAACGTCTGCCCAGATAACGAATTATATTCTTACAACGTCACAGCATATAAGAAAACCCCGAAATAGTGTTATCAAACTTTAGACGTGTTTTTCTCGTAAAGTGGATTTTAGTCATTAAGCATCTTTTGTTTTTCTGGAAACCGATCACGTATCGAGGGTTAAGCTGTTGATACTTCGTATCTACAATGTTTGTCACCTAAAGTTGCTGTTGTCTTTTTATTGAAAGGAGACAAATTGGCGGGCTTTCCAGTTGAAACTTCGTGAAAAATAAGTGTTCAATCTACCTCTAGGGCCTAGGAATCTAGGCTTTATTTGTTACGAAGTTTCAACTGAAAAGTCCGCCAATGTTTCTCCTTTCAATAAAAAGACACAACTTTAGGTGACAAAAAATGTAGATACGAGGAATTAACAGTTAACCCTCGATATGTTAAAACAGGTTAGGAGGAAGCCAGTCGCGGGAACTGTGCACGTGTGCTACTACCAGGCTTCATCAGCTTGCGCCCAAATTGTATGATTTATGTGTCGTTGGAAAAGTTTCACCGAGATCTTTCGAACAACACCTCTACCATCTTCGTAGTGCTAGTATAGTTTCTGAATTGAAATTTGTTGACTGACTGACGGACGGACAGACATGATATGTGCGACTTTGACTTCGTCTCCTTGGGACCTTGTAGTTCGCCGCGTGCACCAGCAGAAAATTACAGTCAACCTAGAAGTAAATGGTAATTTGTATAAAGCTGACTTTGGTCTCATTTGATGCGAAATTCATCCAGGATTGACACTTCAAAGGCCTATCGTTATCCAAATTGGAATGATGTGTAGAGGGTGGTCCATAATTGCTGAAATTTACATGCAATTTGTATAAAATGGCATTTGATGGAATAACATTATTTAACAGAAAACAGAAAGCTTGCACGAAAATTTTTCATCTCTTTAAAGTGAAAGATAGCAAAATTTTACACGAATACATCCTCTTTCCATCTCCTTTAATTAGCAAGTTCATGTGCTTATACAGAGTGATGCATAGTACTATTTCTCTTTGATACAATATCAGTAAAGATTTGACAAAAGCCTATTTTTGTAAACATAAATACTCATCGCAACATTATAATCTCGGTGAGTGAAATATCAGCTTTGAAATTACTTTACATTACGAAATGAACGCACTCTTCTGAATATACAATTGTGTAGGAGTGCTACTAGCCAACAAATTAAAGTAGGTAAAAGTAAGTCAAAACAAACTAATTGCTAATCCTTTGTAAATAAGCGGACTGTCAGAAATGAAACTGGAAGTGAGCTCAACAGTCCTTTGAGATATTATTTAACTAGTAGGTCTATGTTTTAAATAATTTCAGTCATTTATTTATTTTAAAACAACCACAACACATTTTAGAGGAACGTGAGTATAAGCTGTGATAATGGCACACACAAAATAACAAACAGTAAGTTGAATACCGAAAATCAAGAAGCACTAACTGTAATGTACAAGTTAATATTTCATTGACAGGATTTTCATCATCATTTTCTATGGAATATCAGCATCTCAATATAATCTACTGTGGCAGAGACACATCAATTGAGTCCATGCTTCCGGCATCAGCAAACATTTGTACTGCACGGATTCCTCGATGAAGATTTGCATTTGTAGTGTAGGGCGTATTTCGCTGGTTCCAGATCTGTGAGAATAGGTGTGTGTAATTTTCAAGTACTTAGTTGAATCGAGAGCCTTGCAGTTAAGTATTTTCCACCGTAATGTTTGTAGGTATGTTCGTATGATATAGATGTATGCAACAGTCTGTAGGGAGCAATTATCCAGGAATCACTACGTTCTTTGATTCAGCTATAGCTCTCATGTAGCTCAAGTGCCAAAGTTTGTTTAAAAATATGTCAGGATCTCCATCATAAAGTATCGACATTAAAGGCATGCCGATTTCAGCGACATCAGCAGGGTTTTCTAAACAAGTTATTGATGAAGGATTTAATTATTTTGCCTTCTGTTGTAAACTCCGAAATTTGTTGTATGTACTGATTTTTCCGATACCGAAAAGCGCTGATAATCTTGGCGGATACGAAATAGCATAAACATCCACTAATTGCATGAATCATCAGTAGGTGTGATGAGTGATGACATTGGCGAAGTTATATTATCATGAAGAAAGGTAGTTCTTCGAGTGACGCTAAGAAACGAGTCTCTTAGCGGCACTCAAGTGTATACAGCTAATTTCGGATCTAGCAAACTATAAGCCCGATTTTGATGCTTGAACTTGCCTTTGAAAGCTCTTTGGCATACTAAAACACAGAAAAAAATTGGGGTCGGTAGGACCTCCCTGGGAATTCCTAGGGCAGTTTGAAAAAAATATCAAAATTTTACATTTCTGATGATAGCACTGATCCGAGACAATATAGGAGACAGAAGCTTGCGGAATCTTAAACTACGCTTGAATACCTTTCAAACGGTGTATCACACGTCAAAATCGGTGAAGGGGTTCAAAGGTTATGTCTTTTTAGCCCAATCACAAAATTTTCACAAATGATAGAAAGGGGCTCTGTCATTCTTTCTGTCTTTTAGTTTTAGCCCCAAATGTTTGCTACCAAGGGGTTTTGGGGATCAATTGCAGACCTCGTAGCGGCAAACCGATGCTTACTTTTTTTTTAAATAGGAGTTACCGTTTTCGAGATACGGGGCCTTACAAAATAACATATCAGTAGAAAAAACCCTTCGGAGAAAGGGAAGAGTGACGCAAGAATTATAGTCGCTCAAGAAGTTATATCCATTTTGCGAGTGACTTATTGTGTTACACTATGGCGGAAGGGAGCATACTAAATCTCTTAACTTTATTAATATTATTACAAAGCATGCGCTGTATAATCATCTGACAGAAATTATTATATTCCCCGAAATGAAGGGGAAAAAAACTGATACAATCTTTTTTAACTTTCGAAGTGAAGACCGTCAATCAGCGGTGCATCAATGAATGCTTATCAAGATATTATTTCGCAATGATCTCGTGGCGTAGTGGTTAGACTTTGGACTTGTGGTATGAAGGGTCCTCACTTCCACCATAGTGATACAAACAAAGTCACTCGCAAAATGAATGTAACTTCTTGTGTGAGCAGAATTCTTGCGTCACTTTTCCCTTTACCCCGAAGGTTTTTTTTTACTTATTATGTATTTCACGGACAATCATTCAATGTGTTCGCTCAGCACTCTTGTCCCTCGTTGTCTTTGGCAGTATATGTCACACATTTCAGATGTGAAGTGGTGTAGTAGAAGAAAAAGGATTTTGGTGTCATCGGCAACAACAGCGACAAGATCCCAATTGCCAAAGGTGGTACGTATGTTGCAGAGCCGTTTGAACAATTAATCATTGAGAATCTCCAGTAGACTGCGAAACAAAATGTCCATCTAATACCATTGCCTGTGGAAGGAGGGTGATGAACCTGCGTTTTTTGACATTTGAGAGAAATGTGTGTGAAGGAGTCAAACCCCAGATTTGCTGCATGACTTTCGTGTTCGTGTTCCGTAGTACACTCATGCTCAAAAATTTTTCGCATGTCTTTATTTGACAGTTTTTGACAAATAATATATTTCTGCTTGGATTCTGGCGTTCGCTTGATTGTTATACTTGTAAAGTAGGTAAAAACGAATATTTCCTGAACATTTGTCACAAATGTATTAATAAATAACGAAACTAGAAAGAAGAAATTAAATATTGAGAAATTGTCGAAAAATTTCCAAGTCAAAAGGTCAGAAATGTCGCAACATAGGGAAATTCGCAGGGAAAGAAGTGAAATTGTTTTTCCTCACCGAAACAGTCCATATCTTTAGTACTGTCTGAAACTGAAAATAGGGAAATGTTCACTAAATGAAACATTACGCAAACAAAGGTTACAGACATAATGCATGCGCTGTATAATCATGTGACAAACTGTTATATTCCCCGAAATGGAGCGAGAAACACACAAAATCTTTTTTAACTTTCGAAGTGAAGACTGTCAATCAACGGTGCATCAATGAATACTTGTGAAGATGTTATTCCACAATGAACTCGTGGCGTAGTGGATAGGCTTTAGACTTGTGATATGAAGGGTCTTCAGTTCGAATCTCCACCTATCCCTAAAATATATTTTTTTAAGATTTTCTAATATAAAACGGGGTTATTTGTTTTTGAAGTTTGCGAATGTGATGGTATTTTTAGATTACGAGTAGACGCTCAGAAAAGTGTAAGTGTTATATATTAAATTCGCAAACAGTAAATATGTTCTCAATACTTTATTCTCATGTAAGGTTTAGCAACAGGTCCTCTGAATGCATGTGCTCCAAAGCAGTTACACTTCTATATGTAAACTCAACCCATATTTAAAATTAGTCATGCATATTACGCTTCGAATTCCCAATACGTATCAGAACATTATATCTATAAATGTTACTTTTATCGCATTTATGATATAGTTGTCTAACCCTTGATTTAGTTTACGAAAGGTAACATTGTAAAATGCCTACAGGTTTCTAGATTATTCTATTATTATTAATATTTTAGTAGTCGTGAGTTTTCACAGATCGTGATATAGAAGATGAAATTAAAAAATAAGCTATTGTTCTTATAACTAGTTAATTCCCCAAACTTCTTACAATTTCCAGTTGGCAGAATGCAAAACGTCTAATTTAGAAATAAACTATATTTTACGTAAGGATAAATATATTTACGTTATAGCTATAACTAATGCAATTCCTAAATTCCACTTCAGCAAATGTTTTTCGTTATCATAATTCTGGTTGGCTGAAGTGGAAGGGGGTCTTTTTTACGAGATTTTAAATTCAGAATGAGTTGTAGTAAAATAAGAATAAAAATGAAGGAAAACTTAACTGTAATATATTAGAAGAAGGTTATTATATTTCTGTGGTGTAAGCGATTAACATGGCGGCAGCAAATACTTGACCAGCATTAACCTTGTTGTTACGATAAGAAAGACCTTTTACATTTGTGCGCGTGTGCGCAAATCACAGCGAAACTGAAAACCGAGACCTTCCAATAAGATAAAAGAAACTACTTGGTGTTTCTCGACGATTGTCTGCCAATAACTGCAAATACTGACATTTATCTTAAACATTACGGGATACATCAAGTAACTTTTCCAAAGGTCTAGATAGTGAGCACTAATTTAAGTTGCTATTGTTTTAAATGTAATTCGATTAATTCCAAGTATGATTGCAGCACTAACCTAATAAGCTGGTTGGTAGGGGATTTTTTTAAAAATAGTTGTTCATCTCGGTTACTGCGAGAGATAGAGGACAATTCCTGCAATCACCGAAAGAGTCTTTTTGTGCCTGTTCCACAAAAACAGAAAGTTCTGGGTGCAGATGCACAACACGAAAGCAGAATTATAATTAATTTAAGAGCACTTGTAAAATGTTTGGATTTTAATCCATTAGGACGCTGAGAATATGTGGAGTCCAATAGTCCGTTCGTGGTTAGGATGCACTACTCTCCAACCAAAGCTCTTTGTTACTTGCTATTCAGTAGATATATCTAACATCACTTCAGTAGCTCTTTTGAACACCTGACAAAATCCATGCCGAGGCGAACCGCAGTCATCAAGGCAAAAGGAGGACCTTAATCTCACTAGGTGGACGTGTCAATTCATTTGGCACTTCAATGTATAGTTTTTCTTTTGGTAAGGAATTTAAATATTCACTTTCATGACATGCAATATTTCTTTTAACAGAAACTATTTCAGATTCGTGATATGCACTTTACTTTGTAAAAAAATTTAATTTTAAACCAAAGATTTCGACAACATTGTAGAGTTTTGCAGGTGAGTAATGCATTGGAGTAAAATATGAGCTTTAGAACTTAAGAATAAATCAAAAGTAGAAGGTTACAATGAAGTTGAGATAATGATGGCTACTTTTGCGTTTTCAATAACTTGTATTCAATGAATCTGTGCCGGCCGGGTAGCCGTGCGGTCTACGGTGGTAGGCCAACGACTCGATGATCCCGGGTTCGAGTCCCGGCATGGGTGTGGATTTTAATGTCTGAAGGGCGAATCGTGACAGGCCGAAGTCCAGAGTTACTAGACTTGGCCCTATAATAATAAAAGTTTACCGGAAATGTTTACCATCAATCAACCTGAATTTCAGAAATATATCAACACCTAGCAAACGTGATTTAATCGTAGTCGGCAATGCTATTTCATCATACGTCCCTTTTAGTTTGCCAGATATTGAATTTTGGACTTTTCCTTTCAAGATCAAGCTGAGTTTCCTTCGGAAAATGCAAATGAAGGTTAAGGGGAAAACAAGGAATGTCCTTTTTCGTGTTCTGTTTTTTTTTGGTGGTGAAACGTCCTACTATTAAACGGAATATTCATTTCGTGCTGAAACGTAGAACTGTCCATGCAAAAGGATTGGCGAACCATTGTGTCTTACGAGGTTTTCAACATTAAAACAGGGTTTTCTCGGAAAATCATTTTTGTGAAATTTCTAGTTTTCCCCTTGCCCTTCAAATATTTTTTTTTAAATTGGACTTCTATTGTGAAATTATCTCCGAAATATCCATACCTTCAATCTCAGTACAAGTTGAGTGGAAATTCGCGTCCACTGAGAACATTATATTATTCCTTGGCTAATTCTAAACAAGATTACTCTCTGCAAAATATTCTTAGAATACTCACACCCAAACATCCAGATGCCAAAATCTCAGATCGTAACCAAACTTTGTATATCGATAAAGTACGTTATTTAACAAATACCTTACAATATATTTTCTAGAACCTACCGTTCAGTAAGAAAGGAGAGAATTATAATTAATGAGCGAAGTCTGACATACAGAAACTAGTAGAAACATTACAGTAAATATTCGTTCAAGTAGATCTGATGGAGCAAGAGGTAGGGCGTTAAACATGAAGATTAAGATAGTGAAAACGGCGGGAGTCATCATCAGTTGAGCACAGGGATTGGGGATAAGATAAAATGAATTTTATGTGTAAAGACGGTTCAATCAAATAGAAAATTCACAGGTGGAATAGAATGTTAACAGCACTTTCGCGTATGCCCACCGCTAACCAAGGGCTACACCTCCGTGATTGACGCCGCCAACCTCTCTTTGGACGCAGCGTGTCCTCCTTCCACACCTCGCTTCGCTCGTGTGCATCCAGCCCAGGTTTATTTATTTACATCCTTGCTTTCAGTAGCCTCTCAAGCAATTATAATAAATATGAACCTATAAAAATACATTTTGAAAGAAAAATCGAACGCGTTTTTTTATTTCGTAAGCCAGCGTCTCACCACTGCACTACGCTAGGGCTTGGAATCGGTGATTTCGCCGTTGTAATTACAGTGCACATGTTACATAAGAAGCCTGACGTGTCTTATGATGACGATTTCCCCCGTTTTTACTATATTATCTTAGCGTTAGCTTACAGCGCGAGAGGTACAGAATTCGTCATGTCGCGACGTGATTTTATTTTTTTTTTACAATTTCTGTAGCACCTGTGCAAATGTTGTATTTTACAATATGCTTTCGACAGGTAAAATAAATTATATTTATTTTTAGCTTTTTGTATTTTCATTTTTATTTTTGCATTATCTATTTAAAATCTGGGAATTTACCTGGAACAATTGTGTGTTCACATAAAGAGAATCAGTATGAAAATAAGAATAAATAAACGGTTACATAGACAGAGGGAATTATTATTAATATCGATTCGTTAATTGTAATGTAACCGTTTATTTATTTTTATTTTCATACGTTTGTTCTTTATGTGAACACATTTTTTCTAGGTAAATTAGCAGATTTTAAATAAATGGTGCAAAAAGAAAAATACAAATGAAAAAACAAAAAGCTATAAAACAATAAAATTCACTTTACATGCCAAGTGCATATTCTAATATATGATATTTGAACAGATGCTGTAAAACAGAAAAAAAGGAAAAATACGTCGCGACCAGGGCTTAAACTTCGGAACCGTAAGCTAACGCTCTACATTTTGTTCCACTAGAGCTGCTTGAAGGAACGTTTATCGTAATGCTTCTACTACTCTCCGCACGTCAGATCTCTCTCATTAATTTATCATTTACACCTTTCCTACCGAAGGTCAGTTTCTACAAAAATGTGGGGTTTTCGTAAGCTACTTTATCGATATACAAAGTTTGGCTACGATCTAATTGACACCAACACATCCAGATATTGAAAATTCAAAGGAAAAATTTTGTTGGTAACAATATAAAGCGTATAACAGCTAATGGTTTAACAGTGAGACTTCTCCGACTGTGACAGTGACACTATAGGTTGCCTGCCTACCAATTTTCAGACCTTCAGTATCTGATGGTAAGACAGCAGTTTTTAGTCTACAAATTGCTTCATATCTAATTATAAATCAACTGAGATCCACGTCTAAGATTTTGTAGTAGTCTATAGCTTCATCTACTATCACACTGCCGGGAGCATCACCTCTGATCTATGAAATATTAAACCTATATATTTTACAGGGCAGCCACATTAACTATATTTCCTCGTAAGTACTCGAAAACTACGTATCGTGGGAAAATTTTTGGAAGAGAGTTTATGCCCCAGAATTTGTCAGGGAATAACATGACATGTCTCCATGCGAGCGAATTTTCATTCTTTTTGTATAACATGCTTGTATACTCCACCATAAGATTATATACTTCGCTGTGTAACATACAAAACCAAGTGATAAATGTTAAATAAGTGAGGCGAGGCCTAGTCGAAGAACTGTGCACATGTGCTACCTCGAGCTTCGAGCGTCCACTTTGAATTACGTTGTAAATGTTTCGCTTAAACCTTTCGAACTACACCTCAACCACTTTCCTAGCCCTAATAGTTGCTGAGTTATAAGTTGTTGACGAACCGATCGAGATGATCTATGCAGCTTTGAACTCATCTTGCCAGGATTTTTCGAACCTCACTTCAACCACCTTCGTAGCCCCAGTAGTTCCTGAGTTGAAAGTTGTCAAGAGACTAACTAACGGACGCCTTAAATTCATTGATGCAAGGCTGCTACTAAAGCCCAAAAAGAATAAACATGAATAAAGATTATATTCACAAAGAAAAGAAATGCATAGACAAGGATTAGCCCTCTTGGATCTTCGCATATCAGCCAATTAGATTAGCTTACAGTTCTTTATCCACTAGACCTTACAGCCGAATACGCGAAGACGGCTTCCGAGTCCTGTGTGTATAAAACAAGCCCCACTATTTTTTCTTTCATGCGATTAGAACCGAATGCCAATCCAGTCTCTCTCTCTCTCTCTCTCTCTCTCTCTCTCTCTCTCTCTCTCTCTGTGTGTGTGTGTGTGTATGTAATTGATTGCCAGTATGTGTGCGTAAGAGTATATTGAGGAACACCCTTGGAAAACCTCAGTCAGGATTGTCTACCGCTGGGATTGAACCCACGACCGTCCGAATGCTACGACAACGCTCTACCACTGAGCTACGGAGGTCCAGTCAGTGTTCTAAAGATTTTAGATTAAAGAATTTACGTGAGTAATCGTAATCTTTTGAGAATAAGGCAATTTGAATTTATAAAATAATATCCTGAAAAGGCAATAATAATAATAATAGTTATTATTATTATTATACTCTCTATATATAAAAACAGAAGTCCTCACTGATTGACATATCAAACCCCCAGGCTCAACGGTTTGAGCTAGAAACTTGAAATTTATATCTAATCTGTCTTTAACTGACCTATTTCACTTATATTCGGCAAGGGAGCAAAATAAGGGCATATTTCGAAAGTAGAAATAAAAAAGTTGTTTCTTATTTTAAAAAAAGAGGGGGAAATTGCTGACCTGAGGTGAGATCAAACCCGACATCCTCAGAATAGTTGTCCACTGGACCGCAGCCCAATACGGGAAGACGGCTTCCGAGTCGAGTGAAGATGCGGGCAATTTCTTATTTTTAAAACAGAAAAAAAATGCTGGCCTGAGGTGGGATCGAACCCGATATCCTTAGATTAGCTTACAGTTCTTTATCCACTAGACCTTACAGCCCAATACGCGAAGATGGCTTCCGAGTCCAGTGAAGCTGCGGGCATCAGCTAGTAATAATAATAAATTAGACATTTCTATAGGCACCGTTGTTTGTAACAAATATAAAGAACGTTTCCTTTTCTCATCTCTTACTACAAACACAATATATTTATACTCAGCATCCAATGGAAGAAGATCATTAAGATCTCTACGTTTCGACATTTCATTTCATAATTGTGAATTAGAAAATACAAAATGGATACAAAAAACAAAATCAGCGCTACTCTAGCTCAGCTGGGATGCGTCGAATAGGCTTTCCTTTCTATATTCTAGACCTGCCGGCAGAATTCTTTTACAACGGAATGCCAGTACTTTATATATAAATTCCAGATTAAAACGGTCGGAAAATGGCCGAACCCCCAAAATGGCCTGCAGAAAGTGGGAGGGGCCCCGTTTATTTCCCGACCATCAAGAATAGACGGGACCCCGCTCTTTTCTCGACCATCAGCAAATTGACAGGGAACCGCCTTTCCCCGACCTAAGGCAATGGGCGTGGTCCTATCCTTTTCCCACCGTTAAGTGCTGCGGGATGGTCGTGGTTTCGCCTCTATACCGGCAAGTCAGAGGCCGATGGCAGCCAGGAAACGGTCCGACGACAAAATGCTACTTGTGGCTGCACGCCGACCTTCCCCCTACACTTTCCCGGCTACTAGTTTGGCTTCTGCCTATCCCCGACACCGGCCCGAGCAAAATCCCCGACCATTTCCCATCTTGGTCGGCATTTGGCTTGTTGGGTAATAGTAGTAGTCTACCTGAGCCTTAGATACCTAAAGTTCATAAATAAAAAGTCAATTCAATAGTAGTAGTAGTAACAGCTGAAGCAGATCTGCACTATGGGGACGCAGCGCCCGGAAAGTCCGGTTCCAATAAAGAAGGCGCAGCCGACCAAAATCCCCGACCATTTTTCGTTTTGATCGGCGTTTGGCTTGTTGGGCAGTCGTGGTAATAATAGTCTGCCTGAACCTTAGATGCCTAAAGGTCATAAATAAAAAATCAATTCAATAGTAGTAGTAGTAACAGCTGAAGCAGATCTGCACCATGGGGGCGCAGCCCGCCAAGGATAAAGAGTATTGGTGACAGTCCCGATGATATATTTTATTCACCCCATACCAACAGGCGGGCAAATCAGCTAGCAACTGATAAAGTATAATTTGGTGTTTTAATGAAATTTCATGTGCACAAGGTCCATTTATGCCTTGTAATTTACTAAATTGAGAAAACATAAAACGAAAAATATACGTAAAAGTATAATACCAGTTCATTCAAAGCTAAAACATAAGAACTAAATAATAACACAAAAAAGTAAAAAAGATTTAACGAATAAAATGTTTACGTGCGTTTCCATGGATTCGAACCTCAATCGTAATATTAATCTAGCTAGATACAGGAATTGACTGTTAAAGGGTCTAACAGCTCTGAGTCTTTTGCTCTGGGCGTCAACGCGAAACATTACGTCACGGATTATAGCTTGTGATGTTAGCGGGGCAGCGAGTCAATCAACTGTGGCAAATGTTTCCTTGCTCAAGTCTAGCCAAGTCTTAGGCGTTTGAGCCTTTTTCTGTGATTCAAGACGGTATGAGTCATGTTGCCATTTTTAAATTAGGTACTCCACAAGCTACTAAAACTACTGTATAATTTGCCGAAAATGAAGAGAAATTATGAATGAAGGTCGTTTGTAAAATTTTGTGATCTTCGTTGGTGAATTTTTGTTTAACACCAACAAAATAATATTAAATATCCATCAATACAAAAGTATGTTATACAATTGTGAAGAAAATTTATCATGTCTAACGTCTTTATCGAGGATCTGAATATGATACTGACCCAAATATTAATTACTCTTTCAAACAAATCAAATGTTCAAGCTTAATTAAAGGTATTCCATTCAAAATTTATTTTTTTAAATCTTTTTTCCAAACAAAGAAGTCCATCCTTAAAAATACACTTGAAGTGAAATAAAAGTATTACTTATGGTAATAGAAGGGATCCGTTTTAGGCTTAAGCAGCAAGTGCTGTGAATCCTTTCTCAACCACTCTATCCGTCTCATGACAACTTTCAACTCAGAAACTACTAATACAACATAAAGCATGATGCCACGCCAACGTTCTCTTCATTTACTGTCTCCTGCGAAGCAATTGTTGGGAGTTATTTGAGAAAAAGAGTTAAGTGAACAGGTTGGCGACTTCGTTAACAATAAAAGGGACACCTGCTGTCCCGTTAACAATTTCCCAGGATAACGGGACCCATGACAAAAAAAGGGACAGTCCCGTTACAAACAGGACGTCTGATCATCGTCATCCTAATATAGAGGCCCAAAACACCATGAATAAAATTTTATTCAATAAATTCATGGAGATAATACAATTACCTGCATATTTCCCTTGCTTCTTTGAAACTAGCAGACAATAGGTTCGCTTCTCTGACGATTTTACCTCATTCGTTACTTAATAAATATCGTCCTATCAACAGTTAGTTAATACTAAGAATGATACAATTTAAGATAATTAATCACGCCGTTTTACATTCGGGAAAAATTATTCAGGGCGGACAGGCGACTCGAACTGACAACCCTTTGCTTCGAATTGAATTGAATTGAATTTATTTTAAGGCCTTTTGGCAACTATGGCTCAGGCCGTATGGATGATAATGGGATGAATTGATGGAATGAAGAAAGTGGGAGGAAACGGGAGCACCCCGAGAAAACCCACGCACACGGTGTTTGTCCACCACAAAGCCCACATGGCATGAGCAGGGATCGATCCGACGACCCCTAGTACCAGAGGTGAGCGCTCTACCAACTGAGCCACCGTGGCCCACCCTTTGCTTCGAGGTCGCCAATTTTAATCACTACGCCACAGAGGGCGCTGCACTATTATACTTTCATCAGCGTTTATTATCTCAGCACTGAATGCCAGTCTTCACTTCGAAATTTCAAACCTATCTTGTGTTTTTCTTCTTGCCTTCTGGGGAATATACTAGTTTTGTATACTACATGATTATGCACGGCATATGTTGTATCTGTAACATTTGTTCGTGCATTGTTTCATTTGAAAGAACTTTGTCTGTAATCTCAGTTGCTGGTAATACTAAAGATATACATTGCTTCATAGACCCAAGATAAAATATCCCTTCTTTCATCTCAATTTACCTATGTTGCCAAATCTCTGTTTTGGGCTTTTTTTTCGATCATTTCTTCAATTTTTGTTTTTTTTTTCATTATAGTTTCATTATTTATTAATATTTTTTTGTGACAAAATTTCAGGAAATACTCGTTTTTACATAGTTCACATGTATAACAATTAAGCGAACGCTAGAATTCAAGGAGAAAAATATTTGCCAAAAACTATCAAATAGAGACGCAAAAATGTTTTTGAGCATGAGTGTACTTAGAGAATCATATACAGTGAAACATATATTGTTCCCGAACATCGACAATACGAACGAGTGGTACTGATTGATATCCAGTTGCGTTTTTTAATTTTTCTTCGTTCAGCGGACTGGGTGAAGTATTACTCCACTTTCCAGAACAAACTTAATGCCACGTTTTGGCTGTGTTTTCTCATTAAGCCTCTTTGAACAAAGATGTAGACGCAGGGGTAAGGTCATACGCAAATCATGACTCTTCGTCTTTCTTGATTAATGCTAAGAGTTTGTTGAAGAATGCAGTCGGCCTTTTTGATGTGACTTTTTCCCAAGTTTAATTTGGTTTAAGTGTTTGTTAATGTCTTCGCTTGATTCTTTTTCTAGAAAGTCACTTGTCATTGAGACAGTTGTTGTTGAATGTGATATTCTACTAATTCAGCGTCATCTCAATCCATTTCTGAGTCATCTGTGGCACAAACGCACAACACACTCCTTTATGTACTTCACATCAATTAGGGATACAAAATATCCAATAAACTGACCTAGTTCCATTTTAAACAAATATTATAGTAGGTTAGTAACATGACAATACTATTACATCACATTTTAATTTCTAATATTGAAACAAATCAATTCCTAAAACTGATTTTTTCCTAAATGCATCACTTCTGATTTAGGCTATTACGAAATACGCATTCATGTTATTTTGCATGGTATAAAAAGTCGATTTTGGGATTCAAATTGGAAACCCTGTAGCTCAAAATGAAGTCGAATTCGACATGTGAGCAAGTATGTTTTCCCCTTGTTTTGCTGTTAGGAGTTCACCTACGAAGTTTGAGCCTTTATTTCGTAATCACCCAGGGTAGAGAGGCTACTGGCAGGTTTACTGTGCTTCTCGTAGCTCAGTACATTCGGATCCTAGCGGCCGTCCAACGTGACTGAGGTTTCCGCAGGATTTTTCCTCAGTCACACCAGAGAATGCCGTGATGGCCGTACTTACAAAATAGGTCCTGCCCCTCCCTATCCCAGCCTGAATCTCAGATGCCTAAATGACTTAAAATAACCTTAAATTCGTAGTTGTTAGTTAAGAGCAATAAATTGTTATGGAGACCACGTGGATTTTATGCTCACTGCCGTCAACTTTTTCTTGCATGATTCCTAGCTTATAATTACACTCTATACTCTGTGAGGTGCACAGAATGTTTAAATAGTAGTAGGATGTGAAGAAGTTTGAAAAAAGTGATCAGAAGTCGACTCGTTTAAGGCGTGTGAAAGGTGTTTTTAACATGCAAATGAAATTCACTTTTTCTCCAATGCACGCCGTCTCCAAAACAAGGATACATCCTTTAACTGAGCATAAGTAGTGACCTGGGGGAGATTTTCGTCGTCGACTGACTCGTCTTAATATTAAAATTGATTGCAATGAGAAGAAGACGCCCGTTCCGATGTGGGAACAGGCTCTTGATAATACCGAAAATATGTCATCGCATTGATGTGCAAATGGGTTTGAGTGCAGAAACTCTCAGGACCACAGGGGAAATGGAATCTCCACGATAGACGGCAAAGTTCACAAACCACTTTGCAGATATTTGTCTGTTATACGATCAGGAAATGGCAGCCAGCTCTGAATTTGCTGACTAACATCTCTTGACAGAATGGTGTGGTTTGGACGGAAACATTTTCATTTTCCCTTTGATCTTACTTGCGGTATTTACAATGAGGCCGTGAGTGATGAGTTAATAATGCTTCTATGTGTATGTACTTTATGTTTTTGGCATGTTGTGCTAATTTGATTAAAGATTTGTTAAAGTTAATGTCTATTTTTAACTTCAACTGCACCAAAGGGTAATTTTAACGAAATAATTATTTATGACCGTGCTCTGCATAGATTTTGATGTTTGGAAGCTAACAGATGTTCCATAACTGTTTTTTTCTTTTCACGCTAATTTCAGAAATTTAATAAGTTTGGTTTTGTCACGTGAGGTTTTTCACAATTCGTAAGCATTTCACAAGAAAACAAGGACTCAGTTTTCACACTAAATCAGAAGAACTTACATTTTAACTTTTTTTTTTCGATGAGAAAGTGTTTTCATGGAAACTTATCGAATTTCAATCTTTTTTTTTTTTAACGAAACACTTGCTTCGGATAGAAAATGCCATCTTTTAGATGGGATTCTAACGCCTTATGGATATATTTTTTCTTGAAACTTAGAAAGGCGGTTTATAATCTTTTTAGAATGGTTTATAATGCATCAAGGGCACTAGTCAAGTTCGTTAACCGCCATTTGTTACCGCGAAGGTTTCACCAACGCTGGTTAAAAATTTAACAACCCGTTAAGTACATTTCACGTCTGGTTAGGAGAAATGACAGTTTCATCAAAATCGGTTAACGCCAACTGTTTGTTAAAGCTGTCAACTTTAATCATCAGATTCTTGTCGGTTAAATATTTAACGGTCCGATAGTGATTTTGTATCTCGAAAGTTTGAAAATAGAAAACAAGAAATGGAAAGCATAAATAGAGAATTACTTGATGAAATATACAACTTGGCACAATGCATTTCAATAGTTTTAATGATCAAAAGCATTTAATAACAATGTTGCTTGATTTGCGGCCAATGCAAATATGATTAGGAGCCTATACGGGAATGCTTAAGAAGACACGCTCTATAGAATGGTATTACGGGCAAAGCAACCGTGTGCGCTACGTATTTAGGGTGTAAATTACGCACTTTATAATCGTTTTTAATATATATCGTACAAAAGAAAGGCAATCTGGTAAAAAAAAAACAACCATGAAGTCGCTTTGCTACTCCTTTGTACACGTGTTCTTAACGATTAACGTAATTCCTTTTTAAATAATTTCCGGAGAATACTTTTCTCTAATATTTGTGTGTATCTAGTTTACATTTTACAAAACTGTTTCGGAGAGTGGTAATAAATGTCAGAAACGTCGATTTAAGATATGTTGGAGGGGGAATGATGTGGAGTAAAGAAGAAAGTATTGTGAACATTACCGATCGTGTATTATAAATATTCACATGAAAACAGGGAAAGTTAGCATAACGATAGGACTTCTTCATACTACGTACAAGGAATGCTATTCCGTCGAGTGTATCTCCTTTAACTATTGCCAATAAGTCATTCCTGTTCATATTTAGTAGTAGTTCTTACTTTTAGCTACTTCTCTTATGCGGCGCTGAACGTACTTGCAATTGATATTGATATTATTTCGGATCCATGCAATGAAGAATATAATGCAAGGGTGATGCGAGTGCAAGGACACGTATACGCCCTTCAGCGGTGTGTCCCAGCCCCGGGTTAAGTTCAATTTAGGTAAGTCAAAAAATGTAAAATTCACAAGAGAAAGATTTAGTACGTGCAGTTATTTAGCTACTTCCGCGTTGGAGCTGAGCACAAGGATGACGTATTAAACGTGATGTGCTTAAAGTATAATGATAAAATAATTACCTTAGCTTTACCTAAACTATCTACGCTTGCTAGCGCTCCTTGATATCTTCCAATTATTTGTGTAATAAATACATGACATTCATCACACGAAATGACGCCACTAATATTCCCCATATGGCACCATACCTGTGTGTAAAGCAGGTCGAGTACATATTTATGTAAAGATTATGAAATATGGCTTTTCGAAATTGATTTTGGGTTGCTGTCTACCGCTAGGTTTTATTTATAGAATTCTCTATGTAAATTATTTTCAAGGGAATGAGTGGTATAAGGCGTACGTATGGCTCAATAGTTGGTTGACCGAAACTAAATTTTATCCATGAGCCACCATGTTGCTTGACTTTGTATCACATTATACTTGCATGCATCCGAAATTATGAAATAACATTGGAATTACATTTAACGCCATACAACAGAAGTAGCTAACATAAAGTATTACTTCGATGAAATAGATGAAAACGGGATAATTCTGTCTGTATATATAAGAATGGAGGGCTTCAACCTTCTGAGTATTGCAATTAAGTATGTAAATAGATAAGCTACGAAGCAAAAGGAAAAATAATCTCTATTAACATATTCATACATAAGAAAGGTTTTTCAAATTTCAACTCATCTGTTTCTATTCCTCTAGTGTGCCGAAAAGATATATATACTGAAACTTGCTTCCGGAAGTCGGGAGAGGATAAGATTCTTGCCTTGTTTACTGTAATAGATTGTAATATTATTTTATTGACAGAAACAGAAACACTAAGATAGTCGGACCCCTCCAAGGAACGCCACAGTGTGTGGATCACCACCATGATACCGTGATCCTCCGCATGCTGTTAACTAGGAACTACATTAAAGCATAGGTATGAGGTAAAACTAGAGGTTTCTATCTACACAAGACATTCACCACTACATCGGAGATAGAGAAAGAAGGTGAAAAAAGATGATAGGAAAGCGCGAAAAAAATTGCCTTTGATAGAGGGGGGAAAAGCCGATGATGCCGGTAAAATCCCCTTGAGTTGTCATTTATTTAGAGATCTTTTGAATACATACATACGCACACAAACATAAATGCCAGCGACCTATTGCTTGCGGATTGAGAGGTTCATTGGTCAGCCGTACACAACTTTCCACTCCGCGAATCAGAATTCGTTTAGCTTATGAGTAATTTAGAAATCAAATAGTTTCTTCACTTAACGGTCCGATCGTAAACGGTTTGTTTAATTTGTAATGTTAGCGTTGGTGAAATGGAAAAATGTTAACGGACAGTTAAAAGTTTAACACCCCGTTAGTTATTTAATGGTTATACTATATTTAATTGACGTTGAAGAAACTGGCCGGCGACGCCTTACTGTTAATTTAACTGCATTTAGTTAAAGATGGCAATAAAAGACTTGATAGCTTTTCCAGTTTTCGACTTTCCTTGCGAATGCCAGGGATTTACCCTGGTGTCTGAGACAGAAGCATGGATGGAACCGTCAGACGTAATTTATGTTACTTTCAAAACAGGAAGATCTTGATCTTTTATTGTTTATTTCATTTTACTTTTGTTTAATATTGTGATGCATTTAATCCTAATCAGAATAATATATTGGTGCAGTGTCTTACTGTTCCAACGCTGACTTTGAAGTACGAAATATTCAACTTACGTTTTCCTACTTTCTTCAGTGCGAGTTCTTAGTTCCTTTTTATGTTAAGAATTTACGATTTATGCTTTCATTAAAATGAGTCCCACAAGAGACACGATCAAGAAGTGTGCACGTTTAGTTTTTTTTTTTTTTTTTTATGTACAGGGGCTCAAGTTTGCAACTCAAAATTCCATTGATGGTTAAAAGAACACAGAAGCAGAATTCGACAACCAAATTTTGGAGATGAATTCCTGACACTAAAACAATAATAATAATAAATAACTTTATCATTTGTCTATTTTCGCTTCATATTTAGATACAGGGATTTAAAATTGGAGGCCAAAATCATTTCTGTAGCCCAGTTACAAACACGGCTAGGTCCATTTTTGTCACAAAATGACTTAGACATTGTTTCCGTCAGGTGGTTTCACTCCCTATGGAATACTAAAACTTTTTCGCTACAAAAACGGCCAGAGACGTGTTAAAAATGCATTTGAAGAGTACACGGAAGAATGATCAAGGTCAATTTTCCAGAGTTTCTTGAAGAAACAAAAAAGCGTATTTAAAAGTGTAAACACTTGAATTTAAAGCTATTATTATTACTTTTTTTTACTCTAGGCATGTCTTCGACCTCAATCAAAGATGCCCAAAGCAAAAATAACTTTAAATTCAAGTGTTTACACTTAAAATGCGTTTCTTCTCACAACTTTCGAAAATGGACCTTGCTCGTTTTTCCCCTGTACCCTTCATTTAAATACGTGACTTCTTTACAAAAAACGGTCAGCTCCACAAGCGCGGTCAAACACGACCAGGTCCAGGATAGAAAATCACAACACAGTATTCAGTCAATCACGCTGGTTCACGAGAAAACAAAGAAAAGGAGGATCTGTGTGAATGTGCAACTAACAACGACGATGAGTACGATGAAGTTCTGGAAATTGTCAGTTAAAGATTTTTCTATAGAAAAGTAAAAAAAAAGTACTTTAAAATGTAACGCAGGAAGCTTGTAATTGAATTGTGTTTTATTACGTGTATTATCTTTTTTAAAAAACAACCTCAAGGAGTCACTTTCATAGTTTCAGGTCTACAATTTTTGTTACAAACCCGGTCACGTCCAATTTTGTTTTGTAAGTAACTAATAAACTTTTAATATAATGTATCACATCTGTTACACATTCATTTTTAATTACACATTGGTATTCAAATAAAAAAAATATCAACAGTAATGCTTTTTATCTATAATAAATTGTTTTTGCACGCTCCTGGAAAATTTTGCAAAGTGGACCTAGTCGTGTTTGTAATTGGGCTACTCATTTTACAATGGTAAGTTGACGAACGGGAAGAGCGTAAACCATAGTGCTGTTACCGCCTATGAAATTCATTTTATCTTTTATCTTATGGTAAGTAGAAGGAATATTTCCCATTAAAGCAAAAAAGACGCATAAAAGTAAAATGTACTTTTTGGGAGTTGATTTATATCAATTGAGTAGATGTTAGAATTGAATATGTTATGTGTAAGTGGGTGATAATACAATATTCCAGTGTTACTTTTATATATTTCTATATATTTAAAAAGCATGTTTTAATATTTTTTAAATATGGACATATTTATCCTAAAATGAATGCTAGCCTGCAACGATGTTGCATTTGGCTAGTTGCAGAACACTTTGAGGACTTGGGTCACAAAATATTAACTTGAGAAAAAGTATCCGGACACCAAAATAATTCGAAAATAATAAAAGAAACTTTTTTAAAGACACTTCTTAAACAATTCGTACTAAAAAGTAAACACATAATTTTGTCTATGCATCACTAAAAGAAAAACATGGGGCACGCCAATTGAAGAATTTATTTAGTGACTGTATATGGGAGCGCGCTCCATGCTTTTCTATTTAGTCATGCATAAACAAAATTA
>JAGDQP010021260.1:0-16778 GCA_022664845.1 Lepisma saccharinum | reverse complement strand
TCTGCGTCAGATATTCTCGCTTTTTGTTTCTGAACCCACGTGTGGCGTTTCGTTTTGCGTTACTGTAGTACAAACAAACCATTACAGTGATAATAATTCCATTCTTATATGTAACACCATGAGAAAATTGTGCTGCCATCTGTTGACCATCACCTATACTATTTGGAGCTACGCGACGACTAAAACAATAATAAATCTTTTTTTCCTCTTTTAAACTAAATGTACAACATAAAATTAAAACAATTGAAAGTGCTAAATCTTTTGTTCCGTTGATAAATTACATCCTTATATACAATGCACACTATGGCTTATCATAAGGTCATATCACAAATTTTCCCCTTACGAAATGAAAAAAAAAAAAAAAAAAAGACTTTGCGTTAAAACATATGATACTTATTTCAAACTATATAAATTATGTTAATTGAATAATATAAAATATATATTCATATTTGTTTTGTAGTCTTTGAAATTACATAATAATATTATTTCATTTATTTTGATTTTAATTAATCATTTATCATAAATAATGATTGCTTTGAAATTATATTGTTTTCTTTTATAAATTATTCTTTGATATAATTCATCATTATATGTTTAATTGACCACAAATAAACATTTTTCATTGTTATTCATTTTTTTTCCATGTTTATTTAATATAACAATTAAATAGATTTATTTAATTCAAAAATATAAAAATAATATAACAAGTTTAATAAATGTATCCATATTCTGGCTTAATCTTTCGTAAAGTAATTAAACGTATATTTTTTTGCATATGTATAACGATATTATTTCATGACATTTGATATTTTATTTTGATATCTTTGTTTGTAATATCAATATACTTGTCTTTATAGTTGAGAATTATTTCGTCAAAAGAGTTCAAAAAGATTTGACCTAATATTGCTGCATATGGGCAATTCTTAATCACTTGAAATTCCATACTAATATAATATTCTTTATTTATCCAAACATTTGCAAATAATATACCTTTAGGTTTGATTACCTTTCCATCTGTCGTTCTTATCTCTATATACTCGCTTCCTATTATATCTTACTTCATAGATGTGTGTCATAATTTCATTTCTAGAAAGACATTATAGTCTAAAAGAGAGCATGTCGCACCTGTTATCAATTAATGCATATATAGAAACGCCAGCAACAAGGATATTTATCTTAGTATTTAATATTTCACAGTTATCCTCTCTTGATTCATTCGTAACAGTGTTCTTACTTAATTGATTGGTAATTTTATCTGTTTGTTTAGAATCAAGTCTGTTTCCAGAAGCCTTCCGAAAGTTTTCAATTAATTCATTTTGTTTTTCTTTTGTACAACGAAAAACTTTTATATTACTTGTACTATCTAATGAATTAATAATTGCTACATTATGATAAATATCTGACAATATACGGCCCTTCATACAAATTAAACAGTTTGCTAATTTGATTATCAATTGCTGAGCTTAACTTAATGTAGTTTTGTATACTAAAGTTGTACATATAAATGACAGATATTATGGGCCTTTGAACTATCATAACAAAATGTTCATCTTACACTACAAATAGGTGTAAGATGCCCACTCATTGGGAAGAAGATACTTAATTTGTGCGTTCCGTTATAATTCAGACTAATAAAATTAAATGAAAATGAGGAACTTCATGGTTACATTACGTATAATATGGCTAAACTACATTAACCTGTATGGGAATACTTCGACCATTTCTGTTACCATGTCATCACCTTGAAACCGCAGATTTCTCTGCCCATGCCACGCTATAGTTCATTCACTGAGAATTGTTTAGTTTGGTCAAAGGGCTGAATAACAAGTGAGTATGAATTTGAATTTAATTTTAAGGCCTTTAGGTATTACTTGTCGCAGTGCATGCGCATTTATTTCGTAGCGGGAATTAAGGTTAATAATGTAAAGCAACGATCTCCAATAAAAGATGGCAGCACTACCTCCGTATATGTCTAATGTATTTTTATCGTTGCATGAATTCAATGCTGCTCCTAGAAATTCAAGCCTAGAGAGTACTAACTTTCAGGGAAGAAAGTCCATAACCAATTCAAGTGTTTGAACTATTCCGATTTGTTATTTTCGTTTTTCTTCATTGTTGAAATCGCTTTGTGAATATCAAAACCTATAACAATGAAGCTCTTTTAACAATGAACAAAAAAGAAAATTTAAAGTCTGCATTGATCGAATATTCTTCAGTCGGCTATGAACTTGCTTCGCTGAGAGTTAGAACTCTCTCGGCTTAAATTTGTAGGAGCAGCATTGAAATTTCGGCAATGATAAAAATACATAAGACATATACGAGAGTAGTGCTGCCATTCTTTTGTTAGAGATCGTTACTTTACATTAACCTTAATGATCATCAAAATGACGGCACACCTACTGATGATGACGTCATGCACACCTTTGGTAGGTGCAAAGATACATAAAAAAAAGCCTAACCTTTTCCCCATTATTAGTGGTTCCGAATCAATGCTTGGGGATATCAACAAGCAGTTCCATTTCTGTACTGAATTCTTCCTAATTAAATTTATTTGTTTCTTCAAAAGCGTGTTTCTTATCTTCGTTAATAAAATGCCATTATTTAAAGTCTAATAAAGTACAGAACTGATTCGAAGAATCTCTAGGAAGTGGAAGAAAGCCAAAGATATATGTCTCTGTGTGCAATTCGTGTTTGCATTGCATCCAAATTGTTCGTCTGGCTGATCGTTGCTTTGCAAATAAAGGAAATCAGAATAATACTGATAAATAAGACAAGATAAATAGAACAGAGTCTTATCGCTCCACTTTCGAGCTTCTCTTCCCGTTGAAGACAGGAATATCACCTCGTAGGTAACCCCTAAAGTAAACATACCTGTATTCAGTAAGGGTTCATGCTTATCAACCATGATATAGTGTAATCTTAGTTTTTTTTTTCCCATATGAGCTACATGGCCTGCCCATCTTAGCCGTCATTTCATTTTTTTTTTTAATATCGGGTGAATCATACAGTCTATGAAGTTCTTTATTACACAGTGCCCTCCATTCTCTGGTCATCTCGTCCCATTTTGGCCCGTACATCTTTCTCAAAGCCTTCTTCTCATACACACGCAAATTATGTTCGACTTTCAGGGTCGTACACAAACTTTCGCAACCGTAAAGTATTAATGGGCAGAATACTATTCTGTATATTTTTAATTTCAACTTTTTCTGGGTATTAATCACGAAATTAAGAGTTTCCGGTCTGAATAGAAACATGCGTTACCCGGTACTAAGCGACTTTTTATTTTTTCCATGACCTCTTAAATCAAGTTATCGTAACTTATTTAGATGAAAATAGAGAAGAGTTACAACACAATACTCGCCTTTAGTAAGCAGACGAAATTGATTTGTGGGGTGTTCGGCCACTCAAATAACCTTTGTTATACAACATCACAATGTGACCTATAAAAATAGTCCTGTGATTTTCGCATTAAGCTATAAAATGAAATACTCCCAAAAACCATTGATATTTGTTTTCATCATGTTTTTTAGTGTTTGCAGCAACAAAATGGTTTATTATAACGCTATCAGATATGAAATGATCCTGAAAATGCTAATTTTGTGATGATATGATTGAAAACAAAATGCTAGGTGTTTTTAAATTTATTTATTTATTTAAAAGCAGCTGTTCTTAACATGCGGTCCGCGACTTTCTCACAGAGGGTCCGCGGAAGACTTTTAAAGGAATGATAAAAACATTTCTGCTTCATTGCTGTACATTCACATGCTTACAAGGAGACCGCCAATGAGATCATATCGAAGTATAACTTGAAGTTTCGTTGAGAGAAACTACGGAAGGTCGCATACAAAAATTTATCTACTCCTTTCAAGTACAATGTCCCGAAACCGAGGTTCAATATTGTTTTCGAAGTGTACAAAAAAGTGCATGTTTGTATTGTGGTGCGGTATGGGGGAAAGATGCCATAACTCGCCACTGCTTTATTCCAGGATAAAAGCTAAAGCAAGCAAGTCGTACTGTTGGTGATTTAGTAACATTGCTCTATATAAAGGGAAGCTCTAGTTGCTAAGAAGATATCAGAAAAACTAAAGCAAATCTTAAGTGAATCAGTCTAAATTATCAAATTTATAAAGAGGAAAGCACTGAATTCAGCACTTTTTGAACAACTCTAGAAAGATATGGACAGCAATACCACCAACATTTGCTACAGTGTGAAGTTCATTGGCTACCAAGAGCCAAAGTTTGTCTCATTTTTGACAATTGAGGGACAAGATAAAATTTTTCGTCACGGAAGACCGATTTTAGTCATCTTTTGGAGTATTGTCTGGGTTAGGAAAATTACCGTATGCGCCATATATCTTTATCCATTTAAATATACTTAACGTAAATCTTCAAAGAGTAAAGGTTTGTATTTGAATAAAAGATCGAAGCAATGATCAAAAAGTTGGAATTGTAGCACCATTGCTTGTCGAACAAAAATTATGAGTCATTCCCAAACATCGCGTCTGTGTGTGTGTGGGGGAAGGGTACAGCGGCAAGAAGTTGTCCGAGGAGAGAATACGTCACTTATTACACGGCATTTGAAAGATTCGAAGCATAGTTTCCGTGAATAGGGTTATCAACTGGAATTTGTCAAATACCGAACGAAACTCCGAAAGAACAGGACTTTAAAAAATGGAAATTACAGCAATAAATATTTTTATTCACAGAATTACGTTCGTCATACACTTCCTAGCTTCGTATTAAGTGACTTACGTGTTAAATATCAATAATATCAGAGTACATCTACATAAAATACAAAAACCTGTCACAAATAACAATAAAATTAGATTATCACAAATTTGTTACATCGATAGTGGTAGTACCAGCTACGCATTCTAGCGGTAATAGCAACGAATTGCCTCTCTTTACCGTCGATTTAACCGTAAAAAATAAACAATGCAAGCCCAAGTGTAGTTACGTCTTGTTCATTTTATTTTGAAAATGCCGGACTTGTTCAAGAAAATAACACATGTCGGCCTGACATTACTAGAGATGTTAAGAAAGCGGACATGTTTGGTATAAACTGAACGGTTGGTAACCCTGTCCTTGGAGGAAGCTACAGCTGGATTAGCTGTGCATGAACTAGAGGTGTTCAGGGCAGCAGAGGAAATAAATTCATAGAAATATCTCTAGATAGTGCACTGAAATTGTAGTTCAATAGTCCCTTCCATTTTTTCTTCCTTTCTTCATCTACAAGAAGATTATCTGGTATTATCAAAGTGGGTATGAAGGTATTGTTACCTTTCGTCAAGACATACTTGTGCAAAAAATCATTCTCTGCTGACGTGTATCTTGAAAGTAAATATAGAAACCATTTGAAAATCGTAGTCACTCAGAATACAAGTTATGAGATATCAAAACCCGATATCACAAGGCTTGTAAGTGATATGTAGCACCAGCTCATCATTAATAATGCTTTCCTTTTCCATCCCATTTCCGGTGAATAAGCTGTAACTTGCTACAAAATGAATGTTAATTTCTAGCTTTCATTTTCAGGTAACGTTTTGTCGTATGCACTTGTAATTTCAGTTTTTCTTGCAAGAGATAAAGATTATAATTTTAAATCTGTATAGAACCATTCAAATGAAAATACTATAATTGTATTATACATATTATACCATCCATAATACATATTTAATGCGCTTTAGGTAAGATAAAATTAATTGTATATGGGCGGTGTGATTCACTTTAGGGTGTTAAATATAGAGTTGAGTCTTGGTGGTCTGCGGACACACAAAAATATTTAATGGGGGCCGTGGTAAAGAAAAGGTTAAGAAACGTTTATTTAAAGAAAAGCTATATTTCTTCTCCGCGTATATTAAAAAAAGTAAACTCTTGGTGTGAGACAAGTCTTTCATTTAACCACATTTTTAATGAGTATTGGTTTTACGAAATCAACTGACATCTTTGATACGAAGTCTACAATAAGTCGTTAATAATAATAATAATAATAATAATAACAAGAGAAAACTTCTGGTAATACAGATATTGAACTGAGTGCTGCCACTGCTCCCTTAAAGTTTTATAATTTTCATTCATTTTAATTTTGCGGCTCAATTCATTTACAGTCACAACGAATCGAAACTCTTATCTTGCGCCTGGAAAACGAGCACGCTAACCACTCCACCACCGCGAGGTGTCATTTTGATGTATAGTAAGTTTTGAGTTTATGAGATAGAATTATATTTATGGCCTTTAGGCATCTAAGGCTCAGGCCGGGATAGAGCTGTGAAAAGGTGTCGGCCAGGGCCTAAGTTGAAGGTGTCAACCCGGTTTACCTGGTGTGACAGGAAAAACCCTGGAAAAACTTCAGTCAGGATGGTCGGCCGCTCGGATTGAACCTACGACCGCCCGAATTTGTGTTTATAGAGACGTTTACATAGTAGTCAGTTTCCCTCTTGACTACTAAAACCTAGAGCTCTGGTACAAAAAGGCAGGGTATTGTAGATTTCATGTTATTAGAATAGTTTGTCTAAAAGAGGTTATGAAGGGTGAAAATGCTGCGTTAAAATTAAATCGGGAACAAAAGGTAGTATTTTTCTAATGTCTGAAAAGTTTCCTTAAGGTTAATGTAAAGCAAAAGAACTCCAACAAAGGATGGCAGCACTATCTCCGTATATGTCTAACATATTCTTATCGTTGCACTAAATTTCAATGCTGCTTCTGTTCATTGTTGGAAGAGCTTCGTTTTTATAGGTTATATCCATAACAGCAATGAACAAGATAGAAAATAAAAAGTCTGCACGGATAGAACTCTTGAATTCGTTATGAAGTTTCTTCCCTGAAAGTTTGAACTCTGTAGGCTTGAATTTGTAGGAGCAGCATTGAAATTTCGTGCAACAATAAAAATACATTAGACATATACGCAGATAGTGCTGCAATCTTTTGTTGGAGATTTTTGCTTTACATTAGCCTTAAATAATATGAGATTTTCATTTTCTATGTAAGTGAAAAGACTATTTGAGAGCACAGCAAGTTCATTTTTGTTTAGCCTAACTTAGAGTTTGTTTGAATTTTTGCAGGTATGTTTTGTCCAGAAGAAAACACAACACCAGGTTCATCAGACAATATAATAGGATCGGTGCACGTTGAATATGAGTGGAAGGACAATCCTAAAGGCAAGCAGGCTATAAGCGTGGACGTAGTGAAGTCTTTGAATGAACCCATAGTTATCGCCATGAGTGCAAGCACAATTCCTTCACCCAAAACTCTGCAGCACAACATGCAAAGAGAAAGTATTCAGATCTATCCTCTGTCGACGCAGAGTGATTGCAGTCGACCATCTCACGAGCGCGAACTCATTCCTCTTCACCCAACAGTAGCATCCGGAGGCAGCGGCTTCAATTCGAATGCAGATGGCGGGACTTCGTTCCTAATTGCAAGCAGTGCCCCCAATATGCCTGCACCCGTTTATTCTAGTGCCAGTACTTCAGAAAGTAATATGGGCACGTATTATGTGTTAGCGGAACCTATGAAACGCCCTTATGAAAGTACACAGCTAAACAGTCAAGATATACATGGACAATCATCCTGTATTTCGTCACAGGCCACGGAACCCAATCCTTTTTTGGGGAACACATCAGGAAATTCTTATTCGGCATTGGCGACATCTGAGCCGAAACCAAAAAAGCTATTATTGAATTCGTATTTTACAGTGCCGAAGTTAGTGAAATCAAATATTAAAGTGCCATCCTCTGCAACAGTGAGCATTAGTGCCAGTGGTAGTAGTGAGTGTCAATCAATGGGAAATGGTGATATGTCCTCACCAGTGTATGAGAGAGCGTCTGGAATGCAAAGTGGTGTGTTTGCGTGTAAGGGTCAGCCTTTTGGTAACCCTAGTGGAAGTGGTGAAACTAATGTTTCGAGTGGTTGCTTCACAAGGAATACATCTGCTGTGGATTTCTCCCTTCCAACATCAACGGGAATGATCAGCGCATTTAGTTCCCCTTATGATGCATATCCGTATAATGCAAATACTATAAAAAACAACAATAGTTTTAATAGTAATGGTATTAGTATGGTGCCGTACGTTACCACGAGTGCTTATGCTATGCAAGACCCTAGTGTATCTAGCCGTGGACGAGATAACCCTTTTCCAACTGCTGCTTCCACCGACATTTCCAGTTCCAAGTGTACTGCAAAAGGATTTTTAGAAAATTTTTCTGTGGATGAAAATAATTTTGGATTGGATCTGACGTATCGGAAGGATCTACGACCACAAGAAACGCCACAGACCGCTAACCAGGTGCGTAAAGTTACTGTAGTTTTTTTTTCTTTTCCTGAACTTTCAATTTATTGGTCAGTTCATTCACTTATCTGTTATTGTTTACATCCTCAGAAGTAGAGGTTTGAACTTAAAACTTGAATTCTATATAAGTTCTTTAGGCAACTTTGGTTCAGGCCAAGTAGAGTTTTGAGTTCTGTTTCCATTCCAGAGAACTTTTCTTCATAGTTCCGTACAGGTACATATTTTTTCTAAATACCTGAGCAGAATGGACTAAAATTTTGTTATTAAAGGTTCCCACCAATCTCCTAAAAGTCAGGGAATTTATTTTTCAGAATTGGGCCATGGCATTTATTTTCAGTAAGAGCTTTTTTTACAAAGCCAAATTTATTCATATATTCTACAAACCATATTTCGCTTAAAAATGCTGTTATTTAAAGTTTAATCTCATCATTATGCAGTGAAAAAATGGGAGGTTGTAGGGTATGCCAGGGCTCACAATTCCAACTATTTGTTACTATTTTTGAGCAAGGTCACTAAAATCACTATTTTGAAGATATATTAACTAAAAGTTATTTTTTTAAGAAGTGGGTATGTCATTCCCGTAAGTAGAAATTAATTTTTAGATGTTAAAAAGAGAACGTCCGTTATTGATGACATAATTTCCCTCAGGGGGGCATGTTTCAACTGATGACTATGGGTTTGGCTAAACTATATTCCTCTTTTCTGGGGCTAATACCCTTTCATGCTGCTTTTGCTATCTGTTTCCATCTTTTCCCCCATTGTTTACTATCGGGTATGTCCATGGTAAGTCACGTTACTAAATTACCGGTATACGTAACTTATCAAATCATCATCAAAAGGTACAAGAGGCAGATTATTGTGGGTCATTTTACAAATTATTGCGTAGCATAGAACATGGGTATAATGCTAACGTTGTGCAATATAATCGAGTAACAAAATAATTTGTTTTACTCTTTTAAGCTGCAGAGTTGATACACACAAGCTTCATTTCGACTCCTTAATTAATAATACCACGAACTCCGACCCGCCTGTATTTGTAATTGAAAAAAAAAAAAACATTGGCCCTGTGTAGTGTTGTAAAAAAATTTCTTCTGCGAAGGTTTTTAATAACACGGTTCTTTTTTTTTGTTTTTTTTTTTTTTTTCAACATATCGTTGTTGTTATTTTCAGACAGCAAATATTTATTGCTTTGCGCTGTAGATAACGAATGTAATAAGCAGGATTGGAGTTAAAATTCTCAGATATTCATCCCAATTTATTATTGCTTTTTTCCCTGCAGCCTTACGAGACAAAATGACGGAGCACAACGTTTGGGCGCGAGACTGCTTATCTAAATAGGTTAACTTACCTACATACGCTATAATGTATTACGTAACTAGATCCTTGATGTTTATGCACTCAAAACGTGAAAATATCCACTAGAAATTTTGAAAAGGGGTCATTCCACCGAAAATCGCCCAATTTACCACAAACTGGTTGCAGGACCACGTGAAAATGGAACGAAATATCACTGTAACAGCAAAATACAATGCTACAAGCAAAGCATGAACAAAAACAAATCCTAACAAGCACGTGTGATAGTCTTAAGAACGTGCACGTCATTGCCAGTCTGAACATGACACCATATTGCAATGCACTTATATGAAGCAAGACTATCAGGCAAGTTTGAACATGCCTACTACAGAAACCAGCTCGTAGCAGCAACTTAGTTCATCCCTGTGCTCTGTAACGAACAGTTGTATGTTGGATATTGTCTCTCTCAGGTGAAAATGGGGTGCTCTGTCGGACACTGTGTTCAAGAGGACTGTCATAAGAATAAATATGGGAAAGTGAGCAGACGTTCAACTCCAATGTGTGAATTAAGTGAGGTTAATCACCAACTTTTACAGTTAAAAATAGGAAAAATAGAGATCCAAACTGTGTGTATGTATAACGAAAAGAACTTTTTTTTTAACAAGTGTTTTGCGATCCTCTTCAATACCACAAAGGTCGGAAGAAAGTGGGGGAAAAGGCTGTGTAGAAATAACGTGTGATCATCTGAAAAGGAAGTAAAACCCACCGGTGCAACTTATCCTTGTCACTCTTTGTCCAACGTGCTACAAAGCAATATTTGTGCAGATTTAGATAATACGGAACTAGGAAGTGACCAAGAGTATGTACCTGCAGAATCTAAGCTGAAAGAACCGTCGCTCAAGGATAGGAGCATTTGGTTCCTGTGCTATTTTTTTTGACAAAAGTCATACAAATCTTTCTGGCTTGTGTATGTTCTTTGGAGACTAGCTCTTGACGCTTCTGGTTTGGTTTTGCGACATACAGCGTCGCAAGTGCGTTTGCCGTGAGCAGAAGCAAAGAAAATTCTACTCAGTAGAGAGACCAAAGAAAGATTCGGGATGACAAAGGTTTAGTACTGGACAGCTGCGCCATCACTGAAATAAATCATTTTTTTTTGACTGAAAGCAAAACCTTCTTCAGATGGTTTATGAGTTGCATCTGAAATGTATACACAGCAATAGTGTCGTGTTGCAAATTATCACTTATAATATATACACTGAGACTGAATATTGTACCATGTAACGTATAATAATACGTAAGAGGATGTAAAGGGGCTTGAGAATTTACCCAATGATAACTTTATATCTTATCTTGAATTACCAAGTGTAATTTTCCGCAAAATCAGCCAATACTATGCAATCAGTATCACCGAGGTTGACTTTCCATTCCTTTAAATATGCAGACGGAGCTTTTGATATATAGTGATGCTGTCTGTGGGCTACCAATTTCTGTATGAGACTTTCAGTGAATTACTGAAACTTAAAACAATGGTTGTTAAGGGGGATTTGTTTGTGAAACCCAATATCCAACACAGAACTATCCGTTTCAAAGCACAGGGCTGAACTGAGTTGTCGCTACGAGCTGATTTCAGTGGTAGGCGTGTTCAAACTTGACTGATAGTGCTGCTTCATACAAGCGCATTGCAATATGGTGCCATGTTCAGACGTGCACGTTGTTAAGACTATCACACGTGCTTGTTAGGACTTGTTAGGTAGATTTCGAAGAAAATATACCTATTGAGATCGGTACGATATGAAAGTGTATATTTATATATATAATAATACACAGCCATATTCAATCCACTACTGGATGAGGCCTCTCCCGGAGGGAGGAGGTGGTCTACTGCTCCCACGCTGACCAGACGTGTTGGGAGAGGAGAGCCGAAGCCCTCAACTGTGATCGCTACCTCTTTATTCAGGTAGCTCCCCAATTGGCCTCACGACGCTGGGTGGACGCCGCACAGGCAACACCATCTGGAGTGCTCAAACGGTCACCCATCCAAACACTGACCAGACCCAGAGCTGCTTGACTTCGGTGATCTTACGGGAACCGGTAGACCAGCTCGGCTAGGGCGTTGCCCTATTTATATATATATATATATTTATATATTAACACGCTAGCGGCCATAATTTTGAAGATATTTGAACCAAATTTTTATATGTTGTTTCTAGGCTTAATAGCTCGGTTAAGTTCGTTAATGAGCAAAATCGGTCGCCATCTTGGATCCAAAATGGCCGCCGAACCCATTGTTGTATAGAATACACAGCCTAAACCGCTGGGGCTATTGAAATCAAATTTGGCATAAAGGTACAACATCACTTTTTGATTATGAAAATGTTACCTAATGAGTTCAAAGACGCCATCTTGGATCCAAAATGGCGGACCTAAAAATCCATTTTCCACACCGTTTGAGCTAGAGATACGAAATTTGGCATAAAGGTGCATTATGACGAGTAGCTTAGGGAAATATCACAACATTTGGGAAAAGTTGCTATCTTGGATCCAAAATGACTGCCCAAAATCCCATTTTGCACACCGTTTGAGCTGGATAAATGAAATTTTACTTGTAGTTGTACTATCACAAGTAGGTCACGACAAAATAAGAAAACTTTCAAAAAGTCGTCAACTTGGATCCAAAAAGGGCGTGCCAAAAACCCAATTTCCAAATCATTGAAGGTAGAGAAACGAAATTTTCTTTGAAATTGTATGACCAAGAGTAGGTTACAATAAATGGGGCAAATCTTCCCTTTGGGGGCGCAGCCAACCGTGGGAGGGTGAAGATGTACTCCGTGGTGGTGTAGTGCTGCAGGGAGATTTTGGTTAAGATAAAGGAGGCGCATCCTCTCAAAAGCACTGAAGTTGGGGGCGAGCCCCGGCTCCCAGCGAAACTTCGAAATCTACCTCAGCCTGTAGGCCTACCGAAAGGGATTTTTTTTTTGTTCATGCTTTGTAGCATGGTATTGTACTGTTAGTGATATTTCGTTCCATTTTCACATGTGTTATTCTATTGTACGTGCACAAAATATATGCCATTGCCCTGTATTTTGACATCATTTTCTACGTAACTTTCCAACGTTACAATTTGTATACCTGCCAACTCTAAAACTCATCTTTTATACTGTAAGTACAATATCTTAAGGTCATTTAGCGTAAGTTTCAGAATTTTCGCACTTCCCCCACCAGAGATATTCAAGTGAAAACATGGGCAAAATACTGTATGTGGCCATATTTGATGCCTTATAAAATCATCATCATTCATTTCTACGATCTCCTATTTCGTCCAGCTTTACATTGTGTGAGACAAATACATTTTTGGCTCAACTCCTTCCCAGAATTTTCAGGGCTTAAAAATGGCAATTTGGCTGATGCTCACTCACGACTTTGTGGCATTATTTCAGGCACTTGGAATTGAGATAGTAAAAAGATTTTAGCACTGCATGAAAGATCACTTCATTACCTTTCCAATGGTGTTTGTCTCATATCTGTAGCACCTTTCATTTGTGAGATATTGCATTTCGCGTGCATCCTGATTTTATCATGATTTGCCATACGCCATGTTGAAAAATGTGGCCGCCGTTGCCATACGGAATGGAATCCGATATTTCTAATCATACCGTTGTGTTTACGAAACATGTACCAATATGTGTGCAAATTATAAGAAGTTTAAAAAATGGTGCAACCATCATCGGGTGATTTTCGGTGGAATGACCCAAAGGTCAAGAATGCAACTGAACTTTTAAAACTTTCAAAATAACTAGATTAACACCTTGAACACAGCAAAGTTTTTGCACACCACGCAGAACTTTCTATAAATGGTTCCTTTTCCATTTCTTTTCAACCGGTAGAGAAGTTCTGCATGGTGTGCAGAAACTTTGGTGTGTTCAAGGTGTTAGTCTCGTTATTTGTGGAAGTTTTACAAGTTCAGTTGCATTTTTTTTTTTACCTGTTCGAAATTTCTAGTGCCTAAACATCCGGGCTCTAGTTATGAAATACATTATAACCTATGTAGGTACTTAACCTATTTAGATAAACAGTTTTGCGTCCAAACGTCATGACCCCGCAAATGATGGGGTTATTTATGCATTCACACCCACATTGCTATGCTTCCTGTGGGTCATTTCCACGCCAAATCGTCACAGAAAAGACACTTTTCAACCCGACCATCTCAGATTCCCACGAAAATTAGTAGGATGGTAGATGACAGATAGTAATGTACATATGTAAAATATTAACCCCAAGTTTTACACGGTATTAATACAGCAGGGTTACCAACATGAGGAAAGACTTTAAAATATGCGCACAAGATCAGAAATCATAACTTGGCTTCTAATTGTGATAGAACATTCATCTTGGACTCGTTTTGAAGCTAAGGAAACATAGCATTTCCTTTCATACAAAAAATACTACTACTACAGAAAAATATTGCATTCTTCATTTCAAGGTCATAGGATGTAAACTTTGACCTTGAATATCTAAAAACAGCGTATTTTCGATTCTTTTAGGAATAAAGCCTATTATACAGTTAAATGCAATCTATCTTTGGTGCAAGTTTTATTTTGGGATGACTGGGAAAAGGAGTATTAAAGAAATATTCAGTATGGACTTAACCCTTCTTGGACTAAACATGCTTGATTGCAAATTCAGAGATTTCACTGACCGTGTAGTTCCATCTGGCTGTTGATAGTGTGTGGTAAACCAATAGTACAAGAGGCTGGTGCAATTTTTGTGGACAAAATACTTCTGTGAGTAGCAGGGTTGCCACTCATTCCGATTTTGTCGGGACCGTTCCGAATTTTGACCTGATGCAATGTTCATCGGGACGCCGACTGTTCTGATTTTCACTTTTCAGAGTTGAAATATCGAGAATATTTTATTAGTTGATATGTTTAATGGTATAGGCATAAAGCTACACTTATTATTTCTGTGAACCGTACAAATTTGATTGTTTTCTAATTAAAAAGCAATTCTTTGCATCTTCAAATTGTAGGATAGAAGATTCAGCACAAATGGCAACAATGTGTTGTATTGTCGGGACACATTTCGTGTATTGTTACTTGCCTCTGCTTGTCTGTCAGTTGTTTTTTACTTTGAAAAATGTACAATAGTTTTCAATGTTACTTACATCTACACGTCTATGTATAAGAAAGACCTTTCAGAGGATTGAGTTATTAAAAGTTACAAGCTGAATTTAAAATTAATTTTACATCTTCTAAGAACCGTAGGTAAAACATATTTTTATGACTTAAATTATATAATTTTTACAAGGTCACTACTCAGTGAACTACTTTTTTTTTCTTAGTGACGGGTGAAAGTAAATTTTGAAAATGAGAATAAAAAAAAGTCTTTGCTAATAATAAGAAAAGCACACTTTAGTTTAGCTAAATAAGTAGTAATTTTTAACTTCAAAAGTTTAGGATGTTCTTTAAAAAAAATAATAATAATAAACAATAATCTTTTAAATGGTGAAATTTTTCGTGTAAGTATAAGCCGACCAGAATATGAATAGACGTGGCAAGTTTTGGAACAACCGATGAACCATTGTAACGAATCTGTAAGTCCTGCCAAACATGCGAACCTAGAAATCATCTCAAATACTTTTTTTTTTTAATCCGATTGCTGGACAAGGCATACAAATTGTTGACAACGGTAGAGGAATGATCTGTAGCGAAGGGATACCGAATTCATCGGGACCATAAAGGCACTCATAAAAAATCCTTCGTCTTACAATTTTCCCACGGATTCCATCTGTACTTTTTTTTATACAGAAAATATATATATATAAATAATTTAAAGATGCACCAATATATCATTTAGTAATGGTTTCCATACATCTCATTTATGAATTTAGTTGCACTTAGAACAATGAAAATGAACTTCAACTGTAGAATTATCTGCCGATGTAAATGATTCACTGACACATGATTGTATATCAAATTCGGAGATTCCTTATTTTTAAATTCAGAAATACGCTTCACTTTATAACCATTTATTGTAAAATAATTTGTTTTATTGTACTAGATGCAAATATGAGAGAATTCAGCTCAGTTAAATTTATACAAAAGAATTTCAAGTCACTTGATGGCAACTTAAATTTTGTGTCTTTTTTTTTATATATACAATCCTAATTTCCTTTTCACAGCTTCCACACAGTACTTACGTGTAGGAGATCACAAAAAAAGAATTACACATTGCTAATTATCAAACTCATTCTCTTTTTGATAATGTTCCAGATATTTCGTGAAAGAAAATTTAAAGCAGTCATGCCTATCCATACATTTTATATCATCTGATAATCTCATGACAAAAAACAAGTAGCCAGATAACAGATTAAAAAAACACTATTTTATAAGGAAATTCCTGAAATTACTTTTTTTTTATAACCAGACAAAAAACCAGCAAAATTAAATGGAATTAAATAGTTCTCAACTATTTCATTACACCATGCCAAAACAATAAAGACGCACAGATGTGTTACTACTCTTCGCCTCTCGCTTGAAGTGTTGCCATCCAAGAAATTTTGTTGCTGGTTGTTTTGTATTAATTTTAGAACCAATATATTAAAAATTACATTACAGTTACAATATATTGATTATTGAGAAGCTATATTTATTGTCCATGTAATCCACATAGGGGAAGAAGATTACAGATGACTTGGGCAAGTTAAATAAAAGCTCTGTTAATAAAAACTTATATGCTTGCCACTCTCGCAAACCTACCTCTTGTATCTCTTTAGACAGTTTTCTAGTTTCTATCTTGAGATACGCTAGCAAGAGTTTTTTTTTCCCACGCTTCATGGCAGAGGTGTAACTACATATTAGGTCCCCACCCCGCAAGAGAATACCCATGGAAGAAGTTCGATTCGATCCACTGAGAGGCTATTGTGAAGGGCTCCCCGCATTGCGGGCTTTTGCGACATAGTAGTTACACCCCTGCTTCATGGTCCAGGCGGTAGCGTCCTGGACTTCGGGGCGGCAATGCGGAGGTGCGACTTTAGAGGTCGGCCATCGTGACATTTTTATCTAGGTTTGTCCTCAGCCACACCAGGCGAATGCCGGGATGACACCTTCGTAAGAGGCTTGTCGACTACCTTCCCTCATTGCAATTACAAATACTTCACGAAGATCCCTTATATTGTCCTCCCAACGTCATCTCGGTCTTC